>PVJX010008135.1:0-67149 GCA_004027295.1 Dolichotis patagonum
TACTGCCTGCTCCCTTGTTATTTTTAAGAGATCTTCCCTTTCATGACCCCACATTGCAAGCCTGTGTTCAATTTTTGATAGTCTATCTTTGGTTTCTTTTAAGCAGTTTTGCCAGCTTTCTATGGAGTCTTTAGTTTCCTGATAATCTCTTTGAATCTGTTTCATGAATTCTAGGTTTTTCCTGAATTCTTCATTAAATATTTCTCTCCATTTTTGTTCCTCCATTCTTCTGTCTGTGTCTTCTTGAGAGGTGCCCAGCCCTTCTTTTATTAATCTACTTATCTCTTGTTTAATTTGAATTAATATTTCAGTTTTGGTCCCGCTTACAAGGTCCTGAAGATATCTCTTTATGTCCGCTAATGCTGTGTTTGATGCTGCATTATTGCTGCCCTCAATCTCTTTTGTATTTACCTCTCCTGGATCAATGTTCTCAGGGTTGGGGGCTGGGAGTTGTTTCTTATTTCTCCCTTTCGTCATGTTTTTGGTTCCTTCCATACAAGTGTACAGTATAATGCCCAGACCCTTTTCTTGTTGGTTAAAGCTCCTCTAGAGGGCGCAGGCCAGGAGCTTTAGCCCTCTTCAATAGGTTATCAGAGATTAGAGTTCACCCAAGGGCAGTGTGCACTAGCTCCTCCCTTCTGGGCCAGTCAACCCCTGCAGGCCTTCACTGTGTCAGCATGCACTGATCTCAGGGAAGTATTATTGTAGTGACTCACTGTCTCCCCGCCAGGGGCGTGGCCTAATCCAAGCAGATTCCACCAATCCGCTCTGCAAGGGGAGCAACCAGCTGAAGCCACTTCCTTATGGAGTTAGGGCTGTCCTGCCCAAATCTAGCATGTCATCCAGTCGGTTACCCCTTTCCCGTGGCAGGGTCCCATTCCCACCACTCACCACATGCCGATGCACATCCCGAGAACTGCAGGACTCCCCGACCTCTGACTTCAGCGCGGCTGCGGTGGGAATTCACGGTGCCTCCGAGTGGGTCGAGCGCAGGGCTGGTCCGGGCGAGCTGGATGCAGGGCTGTTCAGCTCTGCGCTCCGGCAGCTCAAGCCAGTCACTACGGTGTGGATCGCTTGTTCAGGTCGGGCAGGAATTCAGGCGGCTCGAGGAGGTGCGCCGTGCTCTCTGATCTTAGCTTCTCTGATAGTAGTCCCAGGACCTCATATTCGAGTGGTTTTTTGCGCTTTAGTTTGTCCCTGTGTTGTGAGAGTCCATCTCTATTTGTTTGGGTCTCTCCAGGGTGTTTTATTCTGGCATTTGAGCTGTCTCTCTCAGAGAGGGTCTCTCTCCTGCTACCTACCAGTCTTCCATCTTGTTCAATCTCCCGGTGGTATGGTCTTGAGTTCCATCACCACATGGACTTTGGCAAAACTGTCACCCTTTCATGACAAAAAGCTGATGAAATAGGTGTAGAGTGATCTTATCAAACTGACAAAAGCTATATGTGACAAATCCACAGCCAACATCACACTGAACAGGAGAGACCGAAAGCTTTCCCGGTAGAATTGGGAACAAGGTGAGTGTCCACTCTCACCACTCCTGCTCGTTATAGCGCTCGAAACTTTAGCAGTTGGGCAAAGGGAAGAAAAAAGGAATACAAACAGGAAAGGAAGAAGCCAAGCTGTCTCTCATCCCAAATGATCTGACCCTTCGCACGGAAGACCCAAAATACTCCACCAGAAGGACTCTTGGAGCTCAAAAACAAATTCAGCAAAACAACACACAAAAATTCATAGCCTTCCCAGGGCTGAGGATTTAGCTCAGTGGCATAAGCACCTGCCTTGCCAGCGCGAGGTCGTGAGTTCAATCCCCGGTACCAAAAAAAAAAAAAAAAAATCATAGCCTTCCCAATACCCACAATTAATCCACTGAGAAAGAAATTAGGAAAATAATTCTATTTGTGACAGCATCAGGAAAAATGAAATACCTAGGAATAATCCTAACCAATGAAATTAAAGACTTCTGTAACGAAAACTACAAAACAAAACAAAATTGAAGAGGGTGTTAGAAGGCACCCCCGGTTCCTGGGTAGGCAGAAACACTGTCAAATGGCCCCGTTACCAAAAGCAATCTATAGATTCACTGCAATCCCTCTTCAATGTCAATGACATTCTTCACATAACTAGAAAAAAACAGTCCTGAAATCCCTCTGAAACTGAAAGAGACCTAGGAAAGCCCACGAAATCCCAGACAGTGAGAGCAAGGTAGGCAGCATCGCAGTCCCAGGTTCCACGCCACCTTCCGAAGAGGCAGTGATGAAAACAGGACGGCACAAAGCAGAAACAGACGTGCGGGAGAACGGAACTGAAACGCAAAGCGACCCCATCTCCCTCAGGCATCCGAGTTTTGACAAAGTGTTTAAAACCACGCCCCGGGGAAGATTACGTTTTCCCAGCCCGGGAAAAGCCCTTCGGGTGGCGAGGTGCTAAGATGGCTGCACGCCGGTTTCTCCCTGCCACGGGCCTTTCTGATGCTTTGGTTTACCTGATCGTGTTGCCAGGTAGTTTAAAATTCTATTTAGTCGGGAGCATTTTCTTTCAGACTTAGGGGTCTTAAGCTGATTAATGGGCTCTTGAGATTCTTTGCCGGTTATCTTGTACCTGTCCCTTCTGGGATGTAGTGAGTCTAACGGTCCCTGAAGTCATCGTGCCACCTTCAAATGCTGTTCCCAGCCCCTTGAATGTCATCAGGATGGATCAACGCCTGCATATTCAGATCCAGCCCAGTCATCCCTGCTCTGCATCCTCTGTTGATGGCCTTGAACATGGTATTATCATTATTATTATTATTATTATTATTATTATTATTATTTTCTTTATCAGTACCGGGGATCGAACTCAGGACCTCACGCTTGCAAGGCAAGCCGTTGAGCTAAATCCCCAGCCCCAAACATGGTATTATTTTGACAACAGTGTTTAGCAGATAATGGAAACACTCACTAATTTCCCTTTTAAAAAATGTGTTAGCAATCCCCACATACTTACTTTTCCCCTGGAACTTTTAAAGTTATTGATTATGGATGGAGTAAACCTCAGTGGTAGAGCACTTGCCTAGGATGCAGGACCTTTGGGTTTGATCCTCAGAACTATAATGGAAAATCCCCCCCACCCCACAGTGAGTGTACTTTAGTTTCTTAGTTCCCCAGGTAATAGTTCCTGTTCCTATTCGAGTTACTTCTGTCTCTTAGAAAGAGCTGGTCTGTGATGCACGGTGTATAAACCAATTCTGCATCTGTACTTCCTGCTTGCTTATCGAATATAAGCCACTGGACCACCAGAGGTCAGGGCCTGATATGCTGGGAATGACCCTGACCAGTGCCCACTGACATAAATAAATCTGCCTCCAAATCCTGGGTGTCGTATCAGTGTTTCTGCTTGCCACTGCAGTACTATAAAAAAATTAGTTTCCATCTCTACTTCCCAGGCCAAGGTCAAACAAGCAGAAAACATAGAAATACTTATCAGAATGGGAATAAATTTTCAGATTAATACAAGAATGATAGACATTTTTATAGCGTGAACCATTCCCATCAGGAACATGGCATTTCTCTTTGCTTATTCAAATCTTTTGTTTTTTTAAGACACGGTCTTGCTGTTAGTTCAGGCTGGTCTTGAGCTCACTATGTAGCCCAGGCAGACCTCAAACTCATGGCCGTCCTCCCAAGTGCTAGGATGTCAGGCACATGCCACCATACCTGGGTCAAATCCTGAATTAAGTTCAGGAGAAAAAAATCTATAGTTTTGGCTAGCAAAGCCCTGAATTACTTAAATAAAATTATCCCTTCTGCAAATGGGGAGGGAACAAAGAGATAGCGAGGAGGAGGGAATTAATAAGATGAGGAAGTGTTATGTACATGAAGGAATGTAACCATTATGTCTTGCAAACATGGATTAACAAACATTTTTAAAAATGAAAAATAAGTTAGCCCTGTAAACATCCTATGTAACTTTATCATTATTGTGAACTCAAAATCTTCATTTCCATCTGTAATTAGTTAATGCTGGCAAAAAGAAAATTTGTTCATTAGTGTAGTTATCTTGTATCTAGCAACCTTAAGTTGACAGAGTCCAGAATCTTTTGGGTGTTTTTAGATCAACAGGGTCTGCAAATAAGCAAATATCATTTTCACCCTTCTGTTGTCATATGTATACCAGATTTACTTGTTTCCTTAGTTTACTATATGAACTAAGCATTGTTCGAGCATTAAAACAATTTTGAAACCAGTGACAGGTGCAGATTATTTATTCCATGCATGATCTGGAGGAATGGCTGGGGGCCAGTTGTCGTCACTGTGAAGATTTTTCTTCTTTTCCTCTGTTACTTAGACAAGCAATGGCTGCTGAATTTTGTCAAATAGTTTTCATGTCAGTTTCAATGACTTGACACATCATTTAATTAACCAATAGAGTTAATTTTGTATCTGTTTTTCCTAACGCAGAGCTGTCCTTCTGTCCTGCAAGATGTTACATGCAGCTGGTCCCAGGCTCCATCTGAACACTCACATTCACACGCACACCCCTCTTTTCCAATTTATTGCCTAAGAGTATGATATTCTCTCAAAATAACATTAATGTCTTCCCCATGTGCTCCTACATTCGTTCTTTTACTGTCATATATTTTTTTCTGTCCTTTTTCCTAAAGCTTTGCCATGAAGTCACCTAATTTTGGGGGCTTTTTGTTTTGTTTTGTTTTTCAGTTTTTTGTTTTGGGGGGATTTTTTGGTACCAGGAATTGAACTCACAACCTTGCACTTGCCAGACAGGTGCTTATGCCACTGAGCTAAATCCCTAGTCCCTAATTTTTGGTTTTTTGAATTCCTAAATTTTCCCCTAACTATACGCTAATCTCTTCTTACAATTATATTTTGCTAGGGACCATAACTTGCAGTGGCTAGTTTTACATACTTCCCTAAGAGATGAATGGAGGCTCGGGATTGTCAGTGTCACCCTTTTTGAGATTTCACATTATCTCATTAGAGGTGGACCTTCCTCTCCCATCTACTAAGACCTACTAAAACCATTAAGACTAAAAATGCCCCATGGCAAGGTCCTTAACCCAGCCGGAAATCAGCCTCAGGCTGGGGCCACAACATCAGCTCTTCCTGGGCCAGCCGGCCACGGCACAGGAGCCACTAGCGTTTCCTTCCCTCCCCGCCTCCCCTTTCTCCTCATTCTTCTCCTTCCTCCTCCTCCTCCTCTACTTGTTTTCTTCCCCTTCCCCTTCCCTTCTTTCCTCTGTGTAATCCCGGGAGCATCAAACCACATCCTCTGCCTTTGCCTTTTATAATTTTGAGGCAAGGTCTTGATAAGCTTCCCAGGCTGACTTCACACTAGTAACCCTCGACTCCACAGCAGCTGGTGCCATGGTGTCTTTCTAGATGCCTCCCCAAGGTCCCAGGAGGTCAAACGTGGGACTTTTCAGAGGTGGCTGGATCTAGTGTGTGATGCCGCAAGAGAGTGTGGTTACTAAATTAGTCCACTGACCGGTTCCAGCCATTTCTGAGTGTGGGTATCAGGGAGGCCCTGCCTGCGTGTGAGCCCCCTGCCCGCAGGCGCCCAGCCTGGATAGAATACAAGGGGCAGAAAGGGGGCTGCAGTCGCTGCTTTGGTGCTTCTGCCTGCCCTGCCATGGACTGCTTCTCCCTGTCGCCGCCCTGCTGTGGAGCCAGCCGCCTACGGATTGAACCCTCTGCAAACTGTGGGCTGCAGTAATCCCGTCCTCCTCTAACTTCGAGTGCTGCATATTTTGTCTCAGCAACAAGAATAAAGAAACTAAAACAGCTGCGATTACAGGCCTGTGCCATGGCACGTGCGACCAGATGTCCTAAAATAAACGCTTCTCTGTACCCAGAGCAGATGCGGTTACCCCGTGCCGGGCCTCTGCCTTTCTGTCTGCAGACGTACACGTCACGTTGCTCTGCTTCTCTGGACAATCGTCCTGGCCAGGGCACCATTTCCCCTGGGAGGGGACAGCTGGGGAGGAGGAGGACATGGAGCACCGGGGACGAGGCTCCTGGGTCCTGGCACCTCTGAAAGTAGAAGCGTTCTGTATTTTGTAATTCTACAAATCGGAGTCCACGTGATGCTTCTGTAGGGAAAAGAGTTCTCCTAGTTACAATTCAGAAACCGGAGAGCGCTCTCGGGGTTTCCGCGTGACCCTCACAGGGGCCGTGCTCCTGCAGTATTCCGCTCCACTTGGACAGCCTTTTGTCATGTCGTGTCATGTCCGAGGCTCTGACAGACCCCACCAGACAACTTTCCTAACAGCTCAGTGACAGCATCAGACCCACAAGTCCCTGAGGCCTGGCGTTCGCTCCCCGGGAGACTCTGACCTCTGCCGCCTGCAGGGTCACGGTGGTGCTGGGGTCACCTGCTCCCAGAGGGAGGTGCCCCTCCACTGCCAGAGGCTGGGCCACTCAGATCTCAGTCCATGTCCCCCGGGGTGACTTCTAGAAGTACACAGCCTGCTGGAAAAAGTCACCATTGTCCTCACAGACATCTCCAGCCTGCTCCCCAGGCAGGTCAGCAGCAAGGGCTGCATGTGCAGGTCACGCACTCCCCACACCCTCGGGAGCTCCCCGGGCTCTGCCTCCTCCACGCCCTGTCACTCACTCTGCGTCAGAGTGGACCCTAGCAGGGCTCCCTGCTTCCTGCTCTTGAGCCGAGGGGACGGCACACTGAGGCCCACGCCTGAGTCCCTCCCTCTGTCCTCAGCCTGTTGTCTTTAGCTCACGGAAGCACCAGTCCCAGCTCCAGGCAGAGCCTGGCCTTGCCGTACAAAGCCTGTTCTTGAAATTCCTTCTGGATTAACCCACCTTCGTCTAAACCCCATAAAAGCACAGGTTTCCGTCTTCTGCTCCAAGCTGCTCTGTAATTTCCCCCACAACCTGCTGAAAAGACCCGGGGCCGAGGCAGCCACTTCAAAGTCTCCGGGGCTGTAATTAGCGGCACTGCGGGCATGGGCACGGGCACTGCCCCGCGCCGGGAAACCTCGGAACAGAACAAAGGCGCCTGCTCTTGGCCCTGAGTCACTGGCATCGCCGGGCAGCAGCAGGGGGGCGGCACCGGGCTGAAGGGACCCCAGCATTTTGCAAGGCTGGGGATGCGTCTGCCCCCACTCCCGGGACAGGACCAGTGTCTGGGCTAGAATGGGCATGGAAAGGGCATCTCTGCTGCCAGGGCTGCCTGGCCTGGGGAGCTCCCAAAAGGACCCCGAGAGTAGGAAGGGGAAGGGAGGGAACCATACCGGAGCTGGTGGACCAGGAGGCTCCAAAGCACAGTGCCGCGGCCTCTGCCCAGGGCGTGGCCCTCAGGAGAGCGGTACCTGGGCGGACGAGGCCCGGAGGTGGGGCGCAGGCCTTCAGTCCTGCTTTGCTCTCTTTCTGGAAAGACTGAAAAACATGCTTTGGGACGAGTCTGTCTTATGACTCTAGTGCATCTTTGCAAACCCTAGAACGGAAGTGGTTTAGAGCCTGTCCTGCACTCGGAGGACTAGGGTTGGGGTGGGTGGCCAGGTTGGATGGGGCTCAGGGACAGGAGCAGCGCCATTGCTGACCAGGGAAGTCCCTGTTTGAGCGTGGGGGTGACTCTGGGAACACAGTCGTGGAGGCCCTCGAGCCCTGCTCGCTCTGCATCTGTGACCGCGGCCGGTGCGAAGGCCTCAGCTCCACAGAATTCAAGCTGGGCAGCGCGGGCTCCCCCAGAGCCCTCCCGCCTGCATGGGCTGCGGGACAGGCACGACAGAGCCACTGCGCAGTAGCCAGGACGGGGAAGGCGTGGGTCTTCTCCGTGACCACTGCGCCCGCCAGCCAGCCCCATACCCACAGCAGTGTCACCAAAGACGCAGGATGGGTCCCCACGGCTGGGCCCCCTCTGTGGTGAAACCAGCCCACACTCCTGGCACTGGCTCCTCACCAGGCCATGCCCCGGCCTCTTAGAAGAGAGGGCTGTGTGCCCCCCAAGGCTACCACCATCGGTCATCCTGCCCCAGAGGCCCTCACTGCTGAGGTGCCCCTACCCGACGCAGCCCTGCCCCTCTTCCTCCGCAGGAACCTACTCAGAAACCACTCCACACAGTGGTTCTCAAAGCCCAGTGTGCAGGAACCCCGGGGGGTAGGTTAGCCCCAGGCCTGGGGTGCCCAGATGTCACTTTGAACACTGGTCTGACTCGGTCCTCCTCGCAGGGCCTGTCATCTCAGGGAGAGACCTGTCCTTGCCCTGTGCCCACTGGGTTTCTCCCAACTCTCCCTCCTGCCCTCCTGCCCCTCCTGCCTCTTCCTCTCTTCCTGCCCTCTGCGGTCCCCTCTGCTGGCCCAGGCCAAAGAGCTCTTACTGTGGGGACCCAGACAAGCTCAGGCTCCCCCCCAGGGCCAGGGCCAGAATCTCATCCACTGGTGAAGTCCTCGCAGTGGTCATTGTCCCCGTGGGCACCCCGAGTGGGCCATCTGGGACCCTGGGGAGCAGTGTGGCGCACCCTGTGGAACGGGGCTGGGTGGTGACTCCAGGGACATCGAGGCAGTGGTCAGAGACTGCGGCAGGAAGCAGAGGGGCAAGGAGCAGGCCCGGGGACGTCCCACCTGGGGACCGTGTGCCTCAGAGACAGGAACAGAGGGGCTCCCCTTGGACACTGGCCACGCACATGGCAGGGTAGTGGAACCGTCCACCTGGGGCGGGCTCAGTGCAACCAGCAAACAGGACACAGCTCCCTCCGAGGTTCCGAGGCACAAGCCAGGCACAGTGGCGCACACCCGTGATCTCAACCCTCTAGGAGCCTGGGGCAGCGGGACTTCAAATCAGAGCCCAGCCTGGGCAACTCAGCGAGACTCTGTCTCACAATCTAAATGAACAGCTGGCCAGGTACAGCCAGGTCTGAACAGTGAACACAGACCCCAGCCTGAGCAGCGGCAGCCTGGGAAAGTCGCTAGACCCTGAGATGCTGATCCCACCCAGGGGGCGTCTGACCCGCCCACCTTCTGACGCGGGGCAGAGAACTGCGCACGGCAGGTGGGGTCCAGCTACTCGGGCTGCAGATGGACGCCACAGTGCAGAGCTCAGATGAGGTGGGCTGGGCTGGAGGCCCAGCGTCCCGGGGTCTCAGCCGAACCCCACCACATCTCTGCACTTGGCTGGCCCATAGTGTCTCCTCCCGTGTTCTACCTACGCTGTCCTCCATGTGCGTCTGTGTCCAGGTAGCTTCTTAGGAGGACACAGTTGGGCCTCAGCTGCCTGTGACCCCATTTACCTTACCTGCCTCTTCAGAGGCCCCTTCTCCAATGAGGTCACATCTGAGGACAGAAATTTCAAGGTGTGACCTGAGACAACTCGGCCAGTAAGAACCATTATCAGAGAAAAACTACGTGAAATAAACATTTATTTAGGAACAGGGGCTGGGGGAGCGTGGCACACATCTATCATCCCAGCACTCAGAAGGCTGAGGCAGGAGAGTTGCTCAAGTCCAAGGCAGTACAGTGAGCTCAAGGCCTGCCTGAACTACATAGCAAGGCCCTATCTCAAAAGCAACAGTGACAAAAGACAAATATTTATGTAGGAGAGAAAAGCTACATAAAGCTTATCAAGGCCCAAATCCCAGCATCAAGAATCAAACTGAAGGGTTAGAGGTTTAGCTCAGCAGCTCGCCAGCCTACCTGGCGAGTGCAAGGTCACGAGTTTGATCCCCAGTACCAAAAAAACCAATCAAACTGAATCAAACTGGCAACTTGAAAACCACCCTCAGTTTCAGACAGGAGCCTAAAAAGAATTCTTTCTGTGGTCTGTTGGCCATTTCAGAACTTTGGAAATGGAATGGTCAATTCATCAGAAAGAAATAGCAGGTGAGTAAGGCGGACTTTAGGGGGCCTTCGGGGGAGAGAACCTGGCGCCTCAGGACCTGCGCCATGCAGTTGACTAGGGGTGCCGGGAGAATGAGGAGCTCCTCCCCTCTTTTGGGGGCAGCTGAGAGTGTGGCAGACTTTCGGCGGCCCAAAGGAGAAAGACCCTGGCGCATCGGGACCTGCACAGTGCGGTTGACTCGGGATGCCAGGAGAACAAGGAGCTCTTCCCATCTCTGGGGGGGGCGCCTGTGATCCTGCCTGCATGTGGGCTGAGAATCAAATATCTCATGTCCCCCACCCCTTAGCAAGTGGGAGCCAGTGAACTCACATCTTGTGAAAAGATTGGCTATGTTATTTAGTATGAGCTCCCATATGCAAAGATAAGGGCAACCATTTGGAAGAAAACAAGAGACAATATGACAGATAGTGAAGATCTCTGGTTGTGTAGCTTTGACATTTATGCTTTCTTATGTCCCATTCTGTTCTCTTTTGTTGTGTTTAAGTTTACTCCCTTTTAAAATAAAATAAAATTAAAATTAAAAAAAAAAGAAAACCACCCTCATGGTTTCCCTGGGTGGGGTGGACACTGCAGCCACAGACCCTGGACCAGACACACCCTGTACCCACCAGATACCGCCACCTCAAGTCAGGCCTGCGAGAGGGGACAGATGGACGGTCACTTGAATGACTGTGTCTCTCTGGGGGCGAGAATGGAAGGACGGCCAGTCCGCATGCCACCGAACGTCCCTCGATGACCCACTTCTGTGCTGTGCTCCTTCCTCCTTGCGCAATCTGCTAAAACAACAGGGACAGAAAGGTCACCAGGCACTCATGGCTGACAGGTATGAGGGGCGGCTCCCAGCAGCCTCGATGATCCCACCTGCTGTGCCTGCTGTGTGACCTCACGGTCACTAGACACATGTCCCTTCTCCTGCGGAGACAAACCCTAACTCCCGGCAGGGGCAGAGCTTGGTGTCCTGCTGTGACACACAGGAAGCTACCTATGAAACAGAGAGCGCTGACAGCAGTGTAGATGGAGCACAGACGCTACCTGGGGAGAAATGAGCCTGCCAGGAGTCACAGGCCACACACGGAGCTTCGCGCGAAGGAACCTATTTCTAAATGGCTGTGGGAAACAGACAACGTGACTGGGCTGCCCCTGGGTCCCAGGCAGGTCCCCTCCTCTGAGCAGAGATAGAGGGACCAAGCCAAGGAAGGCTCCCTGGAGGAGACGGTGGTAAGCAGGGGGGGGGGGGCGAGGCAGGAAGGCAGGAGCAGGCAAAAGGGGTCCCTGTCCTGCTGCGCCAGCCAGTCCTGAGCGCTCACCTGGCCCGGGCAGCACCCCTTACGTGTATGTGGGTGTGAGGCTCCCCTGCCGTGGCCCTGTGTGGAGCTCATTAGTGGGGTCCCCTCCACACGGTGTGTAGGGCACTGTGGCCATGGGCAGAGGAGGAGGGTGGGCAGTTCTGCAGACAGGAGTGATGACATGGGACCCTGCACTCGCCGGAGCAGGCGGCCCACCCCAGAGCCGGGAGCCCGCTGGGACATCCCCAGGGCAGGCGTCTGGCAGCAAAGCCTGGGATGGGGACCGCTGTCCCACCGTGTAGCTCCACGACACAACCACACAGCACACAAAATAAAACCCGTGTTAAATTTCAAGGTCAGCACCCCGCCACCCCAGGGCCTCCAAACTGCTCCAGGCCGGAGCCAGGACCTGGCCCGGCTGCCCCAGGCTGGCCAGCCACCTGCGATGGCATAGTCGGGGAGACAGCTCCTGGCTGTTACGGGGTGGGGGGCGCCCCAGCAGCATCCATGTCCCTCCATGGCTCCTCCCATCACTCCCTGCTTCCCGTCTACCACGAGGCGAGCTGCCCTCGTCTGCCAGGGCCTTCCCCTCCGTTTTCCCTCAGAGTTGCTGACCGTGCGTGAGACTCCGGAAGTGTGAGCCAGAACAACCCTGTCAAGTTTCAGGCACTGAGACTGTGTCCCCACAAGGAGAAAGTGCCTGAGACCTGATGCCCTGCACAGAGCAGGCCATGACACCTCGGGAAGAGAGGAGGCACAAGACAGTGAGCCAGCAGCTCCTAAAGCAGAGTCCTCACTGGCTGTCTCCTCGCCTGAGACGAGGCACCGTGCAAGGGCTTTAAAAGATATGGTCTGTCCTCGAACTGTGAAGCAAAGAGGGTGGTATTCAAAAGGGATGTTGGTCGGTCATGGTGGCACCTGTCTATAATTTCAGCACTCAGGAGGCTGAGGCAAGAGGATCACAAGTTCGAGGTCAGCCTGGGCTATAATAGTGAGCTCAAAACCAGTCTGAACTACACACAAGATCTTGTCTCCAAACATAAAATAAAATAAAACAGGCTGTTGGGCCACCGTGGGGCCCTCCACCACAGCGGTGGCCTGTTTCCCTCCAGGCCCTGCACCTGCAGAAGGACACACGGATCCGGGCACAGTGCTGTGGGGGCACAATGACAGGAAGGAAGTGCAGGTGGGATGCTGGGGCATCTCTGGAATAGTGGGCTGGCTCTGCACCCCTCCCCTGGCGCCCACCTTCCCGTCCCTCAGAATGGCCCTGCCACGGGGCCCAGCAGCTGTAAGGGAATCTGCTCCTTGCCCCGGGGACTGAGCACTGTCACATCACAGGCCAAGGGGAGGTGGTGGCAAGCCCCACCTCTCCCCACGAGTCTCCGAGGACAGGCTGTACATTGGGACCCCACGCTTGGCCCCTGTTCCTGCCATCTCAGAGGCTGGCCACTTGTGACAGGTGGGACCAGCATCCTGCTGGCACAGCCACACACGGAGGTCTGACAGCCAACCAGCCACCGCCCAGGACGTTCAGCCCCAGGAGACTTGCGGGACACCTGAGCCACAGTCACCGGCCACGCTGCGCAGCCTCGGAGCTGCTGAGGTAGCGCCTCTAGGTGGGCAGGGCGGTGGGTTTCTGGGAAGGGTGCGAAAAGCCTGCGCAGGCCGGCCCTGTCCACTCAGCACCGTGTCCTGACCCAGCTGAGACAGCGGATCCGGAGCTGCGGTCACCACCGCGCCCTCCCCTCTGTCCACACACACAGGCCGGGTGGACAGGTGCAGTGTGGACACACGAATGCTGAGCCATCCAGGCGGGACACAGCACCCAGCAAATGAACCATTCTGTGCTTAACTACTTCACTACATCCGATAATTAGGTTGTTTGTGCAGTTTTACACATTTTTGTGTTAATTTTAAGGGAAATCCTTAAATATCACAGGGTGTTTGGAACCCTAATTTCTATTTACCTATCCCGGTTAGCTGTCGGGGGAGCATCCGGCGCCCAGAGCAGCGCCCTGTGTGCTCTCTTTAGTGGGGCCTTTGGCCCAGCCCAGTCTGCACTGAGCCACCTGTGCCAGGGGGAGCCCTGCTGGGGCAGAGCCTCTCAGGGGTTGGGAGGCCCCAGGGGTGCCACCTGGGAGCTCATTAGAAATGCAAATTCCCGGGCCCCTCCCAGCCTGGGAGCAGAAGGCAGAGGCCCGCCCTGCTGGAACAGGCCTTGGGATACCAGCCAAGGCGGGGAGCTGCAGCCCCGCGGAGAGGGAGGTGTGTGGGGTTGGGCAGGAGGAGCAGGGGCCGGGGGAGGAGGGGAGAAGCTCAGTAACTGGGGTGACTGTCAAGGAGACCCTGGGCAAGGCAGAGACCCTCAGGCACGGGACCCCTCCACCCTCACCCACGCAGACATGTGGGACGCGTGAGGCCAAGGCCAGGGGAGAGGGCCAGGGACCAGAGCAGCCAGAGCCCCCACTGCACCCAGGCGCAGGGCAGCAAGGGCCTGTTCCTTGCAGCTCCCCAACCCCCAGGGGCCAGCTGCGCACAGAGGGAGGGGAGCCCTGCGCCCTGGAAAGTAACGCAGTTCCCCAGAGGAGATGCGTCCGAGACAGGCAAAGCCATGGCAGCAGACTGGATTCGTGGCTTCCAGGGCCAGAGGGGAGAGAAACCAGGACTGTGACGGGGCAGTGGCCACGCAGCACGGTGCAGAATGTGCTGCTCTGTCAAATGGCTCCTCTGGTGTGCTTGTTCCTGCACTTGGAAAATAGTGTGACTCAGATCTCAGCCCTGCCTCCCTCCTGGCGCTGGTCACGGCAGGTTCAGGTCCCCGTCACGGGCAGCTTCCACAGTCCCTCTGTGGAGCCTAGGAGTCCGAGCTCCCGCAGTGCCCCCACCCCGGCCGCCCCAGAGTCCCCATGGACTGAGCTCGCAGGCTTCATTCAGGCCTGGGTAGTGGGCTGCGGCCACCACTGCCTCCCCCAGGCTGGTCACAGTGCCACCTTTTCCATGGCTCAAGAGACTCAGAGGCGCCCTCACTCTCTGCACAGTGCCTGACACGGACAGATGGACATGCATGCGCGGACAGACAGGCACTTGTGCACACTCCACGCCGTCCTTCCCTCCTCTCCTGGGACCAGCCAGGCAGGTTGCCTGTGCCCAGCCAGGCTCGGCATCTCCACTGGGATGTCTATGGCCCACCCAGAGCTCCAGGAGCAGCCCAGGCTGAGTCCCCTGCCCTGGCTGCGGCCCCGTGGCTGGGGTGTGGACTCTGGGTGCGATTCCTGGCTGGAGAAAGGAGCAGGAACGCCTAGGCTTCAATCTGGGGACCGTGCAGGGCCCACGTCCAGGCCACCAGTCAGCCCACTCCCAGGGCCACGCAGCAATAGACAGACACTGGGGTCACACTGTGGGCGATGGCAGCAGGAAATGTGAGCACAAGCTGAAACAGGTGCAAGGTTCCCACTGGGACTCACTGTGGCCTGAATCTTCCTGTGCAGCTGGTTGCTCGGTGGCACTGAAGCACACGGGTTTCTCCAGGGGAGGAGGCCGAGACAGCACAGCTCTCCCACATGCACAGAGGGGTAAACTGAGGTCTCTGGCAGGGGCTTCTCAGCAGGCCTGGGTATCTGCACGTGGAGGGAGCCCCAAGCTCCCACACAGACACAGTGCTCCTGTACCCTTGCCAGCTACAAGCCAGGGGCTTAGACACCAGCTGGGGTGGGGGCAAGGAAACCCAGGAGAACCGCAGACACTGGCCACCACCTAAGCCCCCAGTCCTCCTAGCTTTGGGCAGGGCCTGTGGCCTCTTGGGGCACTCTCACAGGGCCAGACTCACCTTTCCCCCAGGCAGGCCCTGCTCACCAGCCAGCATGAGTCTCTGTGCCCTCAATCCCATGTCAACTGTCCAGGAACAAAACCATCTTGGATGGCAGCTGAGTCCTCAGAGACCACGCCCAGGGCCAGGGGGCACAGGCCTGCCTGCTCATGAGGCCTGAAGCCTTTGCTGATTCTTCCCCAAATCATGCATCTCAGTCTCCCAGCTGTGCCTACTTCCCAGCCAGGAAGGGCAGGACACAAGTTTATGCCAGATGGATGGATGATGGATGGATGGATGATGGATGGATGGATAATGGATGGATGGATGGATGATGGGTAAATGGATGATAGATAGGTGTATAGAAGATGGATGGATGGGTAGATGGATGGATGATGGATGGATGGATAATGGGTGGAGGGGTGGATGGATAATTGATGGAAGGATAGATGGACAGATGGATGATCAGTGATGGATGGACGATGGGTGGATAAATGAATGATGGGTGGATGGATGGACAGGTGGGTGGATGGATGTATGGATGGTTGTCTTCTGCTAGGCTGAGGAATTCAAGGATGCCTACATGGGCTGCCCATCTTCTGTGGACCCGGGGATGCTGAGCCCCACAAGGCCTCAAGGCAGACTTGCCAAATCACCATGCCCCAGAACCCCCTGGGATAGTGGGCACAGCCCCAGCTCTTCTGGTGCTGAATGGACAGTGGTAGGAAAGCAGTCAGACTCTGACCACATGGTCCCACTTCCTACCAGCTTAGCTCAGTGCTGGGCTGAGATAGAACAGCATAGCGTATGCTTCCCCCAGAGCCCCCGTGAGCCCCCGTGAGCCCGCTGTGCTCTTGTTCATGTATCTGACCCAAGAATGCCACTTGATGCAATGGCGTTTCCCTCATGCCCTGCCTGCCACCCGTACTCGCGTAGATGCCACTGCTTGCAGGACAGCACACATAGCTCGTCCGAGATGTTGACCTCGGTTCTGGAGGATTCTATTGGAAGATATCTAATTCTTGATCCCCTGTGGCTGGGTGGGGTTTTGTACCCAGGAGACCTAAATGCCAGGTGGGCCCCTGCAGATGGGCAGAGTCCTCGCAGCACAGTTGGCATGAGGGGATACGACAGCTGTCGGCACCAGTGAAATAACCGAACTGCTGGAGCCAAACCAGCCTGTGCCAGCAGCAACTCCTGGGACACACTGTCTGGCAAGAATGCAACCCACGGCAGCCGAGCCTGGCAGGGAGCCTCCGGAATCCACCGGAAACTGCAGGCGCCAATTAGAGGCAGGCGAACGCCTGAAGAGGAATGGCCCGCCCGGCATACCAGCCCATCACACGCTCTGCCTGCTGGGGCCCAGGCCTGGTCCTGTGCTGCCCCTGGGCTCTGAGCATTCAGGGCACCTACACTGAGCTCTGGGGCTGCAGAGAGCAGAGTCCGCCCTGGGCAGCTCCCGCAGAGCTCAGGAGGCTGCTGGTGACAGCACCACAGGGATGCAGCTCCAGCACAGGTCACCATCTGGCGTCCTCCCCCACCGTCAGCCCAGGTGAACGCGCAACGAAGTTTTGAACTTCTTACACGTGACGATTTGCTGACATCTTCTTGTACAAAGCTGTGATGAGCTGGGAGGCATTTGGCACAGAAACAGTCATTCTGAAAGCTGCTCCATGGTGACAGCTCTTCATTTCCAGGGCTGACACAGTGTGTGCGTGTGTGCACACCCGTGGACCTGCCTCTTTCCGCGGTGGGGGGGATGTGCGTGTATGTGCTCTGTGGTGTGTCCACATCTGTGTTGCAGGCAAATGAGCTCATGTGTGTATGAGTGCACGTGCACATTTACACGTGTGTGGTTGTGCGGGACTATGTGTGTGTGAGCGTGCACGTGCATAAGTGTGTGTATGTGCGGATGTGTGTGTGCACACCTGTGTGTGCACAGCCGTCTGACCCACAAGGGCCGCCACCTCCTGGGACGCTGAGGCTGTGTGAGTCACCGCCCCTCAGGTAATTAATGCAGGCACCCATGGCTTTGAAAGCAGATAGGATCTAGATCAGCCAGTGATTGCGTCTCCAGGTGGCTGGAGGGGAGGAAGCTGGACAAGTTCCGAGTGTGACTCCTGAATTTTGGGACACTGGGTGACGTCAGCAGTGCTACTGCTAATGAGGCAGCTGGCAAGTGGTCTCGACCTGCGTCTCTGCTCATAAAAGATGAAAGCTGGGCTCCCTGTGAGGGACTGCAACCAGTGGCCCCTGCTTCTGCCTCTCCATCCAGGCCAGACTTGGGAGCTCTCAGCAGTGGCTACCTAGCAGGGACAGTGGCCTGGAAGGTCCTTTAACAGACCCTGCTGTTCCACCCATCACCTCAGGCAGTGAAAGAGCCAACAGCAACGATGCCAGGGGGAACAGAGGGTGCCCACAGAGCCCCACCCTGTGCCGAGCAGAGCAGCCATTCACGTCACGCAGCCCAGGCGCCAGACTCAGGGTCAAAGCCAGGCCTGCCTGATGCCAAAGCCCAGGTTCTTCAGGACGAGAACACCTTGGTCCCACCTCGGAATGAGCAGGTTCAGGGCGGGCTCTGTCCACTCGACCGCCGTAGCTTCTCAGGGTCGTCTACTCATAATGGTGGGGCAGCTTTGATGAGAATCCCCAGTGCAGAAAGTCGCCGGGAGGAAAGGGACACACATGGCTCTGCTAGGAAAGCAACTCGGCACTAAATAAAACAAAGGCTGATGTGCAGACACCGCTCTCCTGTGAAGAGGGGCGCATCGGGCTGCAGAAAGCTCACAGAGGGGCTGGGGATTTAGCTCAGTGGTATAAGCGCCTGCTTTGCAAGGGCAAGGTTGTGAGTTCGATCCCCAGTACCAAAAAAAAAAAAAAAAAAAAAAGCAAACAAAGAAAGTTCACAGAGCTAAAAACATTCTAAGAATCTCCCTAGAGTTGGCTAAGCGGTAGAAGCACAGGATGACTGGGCCCGGTCCTCCCTGGGCCCGGTCCTCCCTGGGCCCCTCCCTGGGAAGCCAAGGCATGAGGCCAGCAGCTGGCGAAGGTGGCTGCAGAGGGGAGCTGAGAGGAGCCCGAGACCCAGAACACAGGGGTCAGCTTCCACCACAGAGGCGAACACCCCGGAGAGGCCCGGGCTCCAGGACAGCCTCCCCATCTCAGGGTTCTCAACTTGAACACCTGCACAGTCCCTTTCGCCACGCCAGGTAACAGTCCCATCGACACCCAGGTTAGGACAGCTTTTGGGGCTGTGAGTCTGCCTAGCACAGTAACCAGAATCAAGGAATTAACAGATTCAACTCGAAGCCAGAAACAGAATTAGGAAAGTGGAAAACAGGTAAGACCCGAGGACACCCAGAAAGATGCGAGGAGCGAGAAAAGAGGAGAACACACAGAGCAGGGTGAGGGGCGCAGTCCACAGTGGGAGAAGTCAGCAGACTGTCAGAGGCCCTTGGGGACAGGGAAGGGAGTGAGGACAAGGTGCCAGGTGGGGCATACCTGGCGGGAATTTTCCAAAACTGAGCAAATGCACCAATCTGCAGACTCAGGACCAACAAAACTCAAACTGGGAAAGTCAAAAGAAGTGCACAGCTAGATTCAGCACAGTGAAACCACCAAAAACTAACGTCAGAGAGAAAATAGGAAAGCTTCCCAAGAAAAAGACACGCTTCCTTCAGAGGAGCCGAAAGGGGCCTGAGTCACACGGGCAGTGAAGCCGGAGGACGGCGGGAGCTTCTTCGCCTAGGGTGACTGGAAAATGTGCTGAATGCTTAAACATGTTTACATTATTACAGTAAAACGCGCATGGCCACCTATCTCCCTCAAACCCCCTCCCCCACCGTCCTGGCCACTTCCTGCAGCAGCTCTGGAGTCCTCTCCCCTGAGTGTCTCTGGCTGCCTCCATGTCCCGTGCAGACTCACAACACTGACTTTTCCAGGTCATTTTGACTTTGGGGAGAAGCTGGAAGTCCCACAGTGCCAGACCTGGAGGATAAGGCTGTCGAATATGCAGCGTCCTGTTTCTAGGAGCTGCCTTTCTGTTGGATGGCGCTCGGCAGCAGCATTCACCCTATTTTTGATCACACCTCATAAAGACATGAAAAAGGACTTTTGGAGCTGCTGCAGAAAGTGCCAAGAATGGTAAGTATGTTTAAGCAAGCAAAATAAAAAAAAGGATGGAAACAATACAGAATTTCAAAAAATAGTAGGAAATTAACATGAGTTAATATATTGCATATTGTTATTTTAGAAGTAGTTGTTGAAGTTACAACATTTAGGTGACCCAAATGCTCATCAACCACAGAACGAATAAAAAAGATGTATTTTTATACAATGGAATATTACTCAGCTATAAAGGATAGTCTTGAGTCTTTTATAGGTAAATGGAGGCAATTTGAGACCACACTCATAAGTGAAATAAATCCAACTCACACTTATAAATATTACACTGTCTCCCTAGTGTAAAAAAACTTGAAGAGTAATAAGATCCAAAATGTACAACAAATATTGTGATAATGAAAGAGAAAGAAAGTGCTCGAAGTGGGGAGCATTTCGAGGGAGATGCTTGGCAATGGGTTTTCTACAGTAGTAAAAAATTTTAATTTAAAAGTCACTTTATATTTAATAGTTGACCAGCAAAAAGTCCCTCTCAACCCACAGTGGTCACTCATCGTACATGCCCCTGACGCGCCCTTCACCTGCATAGCATCTGGGTCCAAAGACAGAGACCTCCTTGTGCTCTTCATGCCTCAGACCTCTGCAGGGCTGCTCCACCACGCCAGGCAGCGTCCTCCGTGCCAGGCCACACAGACACAGAGAAGAAAGCGGGCGAGGGGGCGCGGTGTGCGGGGTGGGCCTGCAGCTCAGCGGAGCAGCCCTCGCCAGCAGGTGCAGGCCCTGGGTTCCACCCCCAGCACCACGGAGGGAGGAAGAGAGAAAGAGCCCTGGCAGCCCCTGAGGGAAGAGCTGAGGGGCTGGGGAGCCCGAGGCAGGAGGGGCACAGCCGTCGGAGGCCCTGCCCGAGGCCCTGGAGAGGATTCCTGTTCCCTGCTTTGCCTACGGTTCAGAATACCACCTTGAACTCCTGTTCCTTCCTCCGGAACAAGAGCCCTCAATCCAAATGCAAGCTGCTTCCTAATGTACTGGGACAGGCAGGGCGGGATGGAGAGGAAGGGAAGGCACTCCTGCTCAGGCTCAGGCGTGAGGGAAGAAGGTTCTGCAGCCCACAGCTACCACACCAAAGTAGGCTGGGGGCGAGGGAGCCCTGGATGCCTGCCCCTGCAGGACACCAGGCCCGGGGACACCGACCTGGCCTCGGCCAGTGGACACACACTTGCCAGGTGGTGCGTCCGGTGCGGCAGGCACTGCCTGTGTGCTCCCCGCAGCCGCACAGCCAGTTCACAGGAATAACCAAGGTATGGCATGGTGGCTGTGCTGTGGCATCTGGGGTGGCAAAGACGCCCTCCCCACTGAGGCCACAGAGCATAAGGCTTCTCCTGGCATCTGAGGACTACAGAGCCCAGGAGGTGGGGCCTGCTCTACAAGGGCACAGGCCTCCACCCGGGCATGCCTCGATGTCAGGGGTGGGTCAGGAGGCAGCCTGCACTGCTGAACAGCCCTCTGCACTCAGGCCCCTGCCAGGGAAGGGGACAGCCCACCCTTCCGCCCAGCCCCCCTGGGAAATTAGCGCCTTGCCAGGCGTGGAAAGGGAGCGTGCGTGTGCTCAGACCAAGCAGCGGCCGTCCACATGAACCACGGGTCTCGGGCTAGTCTTGACCTTCTCCAGTTTCTGCAGCATGATTGCACAGATTCTGCGTGAGGACTGACAAGCTTTTCTCTGTGTTCGTCGGAGGCCCTGCCATGGCCTCAGCGGGGGGAGCGTAAAGGGGAAACAGCAGGGTAGGAGGGGCTCCCACGGTGGCGGGACCAGCTGGGCTGAACACAGAAGGTTTGCAGTAGGAAGCTTGTGAGAAAACATACCAGAAAAGGCTGAGAACCGGGGTGCAGGCCACGGAGAACCCCAGAGGAGCCACAGCCAAGGGGCAGCCTTGAAGGGATTTCAAGGAGGAGACAAAAAAAGGAGAGGTGTCACCCAAGACTCCTGGGGCCAGAGGCCAGATCAGCACGGCCTTGGGGCAGCATCAGAAAATCCTTTCCACCCTGGCCAGTATAAGCTGCCCCTGTCCAGGTCCCCAAAAAGCCACCTGCTGGTCACAGCACGCGTAGCCACAAACAGCTCTTGAAGCCTCAAAGCCCATAGGGGCCTTCCTAAGGCCCAGCATGGTCCCGGGGCCACCATGGCAGGCAGAGGGTTTGGCCACTGGCGTGGACAGAGGGTACAGTGGGTGCCGGGAGGTCCAGCTGGCAGGCTCCGCTCTCATCAGATGCAGCTCTAGGCGCGGTGGCCACAGCCCAGACCACTGAAGCCAGGAGGTATGGCTGTCCCTGGGAACCCCTGCCACCTGCACCCAACACGACACACAGGCCTACAAGGAGGGCGCACTCGCAGGCGCGGAGCCCCAGGGACTAAGTCTCCCTGTGGGGACGTTCACCTGGTAGCCTGGCATGTGTGGGCTGGAAAATCACAGGTGATTCATGTGGCTAATTTATTTATGACAATCAAGCTAAATTTAGGTTAATTACTTTTTAATCAGTGTCTCGAGGGTACAGGAAAATACTTGAAGCTGGTCCACAAACGTGGGGTGCTGCTGGGGAAGTGGGCACTATCTGATGGACTCGATGCCAGCTGGAGGGTGCCTGGGGGTGGACGGGGCGCAGCTGGTGTGGGCTGTGCACCCTGGCCTTTGGAGAATGCGGTGCACAGGCCGGCGCTCTGTCACCAGCTGGCGGCCTTCCAGAGCCCTGGTCCCCGTGTGCCTTGTGGGACCCACGGTGGGAGAAGCCAGCCCCAGGGACATGCTGGCCGCTGCAGCCTGGCCCCTGCAGACTCCTCCTCCCATCCCTGCCCTTCTGGCCTTTCCCCATCACAGCACAGACAAATATTTCAGAAGGGGACTGGCCTCCCCAGCACTTGACTCCCTAACGACCCTCAGCTACCCCTGAGGGGCCACTGCTCTCTCTGCACCCAGGTGGGAGGTCACCGCAGGCACACGGCCATCAAGGTAGAGGAGGCCAGGCCAGCGCAACAGGCCTTGGGGGCAGTACCCTGCTGTGCACAGCCAGCTGGACACGCTGGTCTCCATGCCCCAGACGGGCTGCCCCTGCTACCCGGTGGCTCCTTCTGCCCTGGGCACCAAAGCAGCACTGTCACTGAACCCCACCTTGCTCCTGAGCTTGTCTGGCATGGGCTTGCCCCAGGGACAATCGTGGTGTCCTGCCTGCTGACCACCCCTCCTGGCACGGCCCACACCCAGCTCCGGGCACCCGCAGCCACTCCCATTCCTCCTGCTTCTCTGCAGAGACTGTTGGTGTCAGTGCAACTGTCCAGATGGGACCCCAGCCTGAGGGATGGACATGCAGGTGGCTAACAGCTAGACGCCCGCCAACAAATGAGATCTGGTCCATGTAGACAGTGCCCTGCTGGAGACCCCAGGTCTCCAAGGCAGGACAGTCTCCTCCAACAGGCGTGCTAAGTGAGAGGCTTCTGGAGAAACACAGGACCCCGGGGCGCTGGGTTAACCCTCAGTGTGCACAGCCAAGTGTGCTATGTGGTGCTGGACCCTGTGCAGAGGGTCACTGGGGCCTCGGGCCTCCCTCACTGCCTCTTGGCCACTGTGACCCAAGCAGCTTCACTCCCCGTGTCCCTCCATCATGGTGTCACCTCATCTCAGGCCCCAGCCTGGAGCCAGCCAACCATACAGCATGTGGAGTCATCCTGTCCCCGGCAGGGAAATCGGCTTCACCAAGGATGGGTGAGACTGTGGTCAGGCCACAGTCCTCGCAGCTGCCTTGCTGGGACAAGGTCCCAGGTCCCCACAGCGGAGATTCAGGCAGAGAAAGGCAAGGAGCCTTGCTAGAGGAGCTGGAGCCCGCAGCCAGGCCTGCAAGAGCCGGTGTGCAGGGAGGACGCAGGGAGGGGCTGTCCAGGGGTGGGACCTCACACCTGTGCCCAGGTGAGCACACAGACAGAGACAGGGAATGCAGAGAGGCCACAAGTGCCAGGGACACCGGAGTCCTGGCTGGGCCAGTGCAAGGACTCTGCAGCTCCTTGGGTCCTGCGGGCACCAGCCAATTGACACCCAGCATGGACAATAGGGACATGGGGCCCTCGAGGAAGGTCTGCGCTGGACCCACCTGGCCACAGGTGGAACTCAGAGTCCCAAGAAGTGGGACGGATGCAGGAAACACCTTCAACATCCTTAGCTCAGATCCAGTGCCACTGGACACCACATGTGCCATTTCAGCTGCCACTACACAAAGGTCAGCACTCTTTGGCAGCCAAGTTTAGGATGCAAAAAACAAGCAAAGGACACATCAGATGCCAGAAGGAAGAGGGACACAGATAAGGACAGAACCAACCTGAGGTGCACGGGGCTGGACTTAGCAAAGATGCTAAAGCAGTTAGAGGATGAAGGGACACGAAATGAGATGAAGATGCAAACTAAAAAATTCTATTTCTCTGCTACATAGCTCTGGAATGAGTAACTCAGTGGCGGGCTCACCCCAAAAACAGATGAATAGAAATTAACCCACGGGAGACGGGGAAGACAACGGGAAACGCGCCGAGAGACACTGGTGTCCTGGAGAGAGGGAAGGAGGAGGAAGGACAAAACACTGAAGAAATACTGGGTGCAGATTCTCAAATCTAAACTCAGTCAGTCCTCAGTGAGATAAATACAAGCTCGAGGGCACAGAGGCAGGCCGCAGGCAAGCCTCTGAGAAGGGAAGAAAGAACTTCAGAAGCCATGGGGGAAAGCGACAGAGTTAGAGTCTGCTGCGAGCTCTGCAGAGCTGACAAGGAAAACTGTGCAGCCAGGATCCTAGAGCCAGGACCAGTAAAGTCCAAACGCAAGCCCTGGCCCAGGAGGCGGGAGGGAGGCCCCTTCAGGCAGAGGGTGGCAGCAGACCCGGCCAGCAGGAAGCAGACGGAGCGCTGGTGCTTATAACTATTAGACACAACTCAGTTCCCACCCGCCTCTTCACTCACAGACAGCTGCCTGCTCGAGGCAGAAGTAATCACACTAGGGCCGGGGATGTAGCTCACGGCACAGCGCCTGCCTGGCAAGCGCGAGGTCATGAGTTCAATTCCCAGTACCAAAAAAAAAAAAAAAACAACAAAAAGAAATAATCACACTAGACAGTGGCAGTGTACACAAAGCACTGGGGGGGGACCTGAAACACGGGAGTTACTGCAGTTCTGGGCCCGCATGAAGAGGGAGGAGCGGAAGAAGGAAGCCTCAGTGAGGTGGGAACATGTTCACTCTGTAAACTTAGAATCTAGGCGCACGCAATCCAGTGTGTGCGCATCGTTAGGACAGAAGTCAGCATCCACCATGAGCTGACAGAGACCCACCATGCTGTGGCTGTCCCCTCCGAAATCGTGAGGGCACTGCAGCCCGGCCTTGAAGAGGTGACATGGCAGGAGGTTCCTCCCCTGTTGGGACTAGGACCCCATAAAGGAGACTGCATGATGTCCACCTCGTGGGCCCTTTTCCCCACCATGCAGGGACACAGTCCCTCACGCCCACAGAGTGGCATCATGGCGCCACCCTGGAGACCAGCAGCCTCCTCCCTCCAAACAACAGAAGCTGCAGGGCCCCAGGACCATGGATGCAGAGCCTCCAAACCACAAGAAAATGGACATTTATTCTTCCTAATCCTCCAGTCTGTGCTGTTCTATTATAGCTTCAGGAACAGAGGAAGACAAGGAGGACAGAGTTCTCCCAGTATCCGCTGGACTCTGGTGCTGTCCGAGATGGAGTGAGGCCCCAGAGCCTCTGTCCTCCACCACGCTCAACTGCAGCCTCGGGGCATGGCCTGAGGAGCTCGCCCAGTGAATGGCAGAGGCAGATGTCGGACGAGTTGAACGTGGAGGGCAACCACACCAGGGTGACACTGCACAGTAGCCACGCTACTGCACAGTAGCTCTGGCTCTCGGTCACAGAAGAGGCAACCGGGCTGCAGCACTGGTGGCCAATGTCAAGGACAAAACCAGTGAGGAGCCCCCAGTAAACCTCCCAGAGGACCAGGCAGGACAGCCACGCCAGGACCACAGTGGCTGCCCTTCCTTTCCTCCCCTTCGCCTTCCTCCCACCCCTGCCAGCCCAGCCCACAGCCACAGTGCGCCATGGCCTGAACCCCAAGAAGGAACCCCACTTCTGGCCAAAGGAACGGGAGAAGAGGCCATAGTTGCATGAAGTTGTGGAGGAGACCCCTTGGCTTTTCTTCCGTTTTCATTCCCGCTTTATGCACTTGTGCTAACCTGCACGGCTGCAAGGGGGTTAAGATCTGAGATTTCCAGTCTGGCTGGAGGGTGGGGGATCCCCGGAGAGAACAGGGCCGGGAGGCGGCACGTGTGTGCATGTGTGCACATGCGCACGTGTGTCTAAACAGCAGACCTGGGGCTGGGAATTTAACTCAGTAGCATAAGAGCCTGCCTTGCAAGCGCACAGTCGTGAACTTGATCCCTGGTACCGGTAAAAAAAAACCAGCAGGCCTTCCGTACCCAAGGACTCCACCCCTCAGATTGAGCCACCATGGATCAAAAACACAAGGCGAAAATCCTGCATTTGTCTGTAACGCACTTCCATCATTTTCCTTGTCACTATTGCCTGAACAACACGGGTAACACTGCCCACACAGCACTTGCATTGTACTAAGCACGACACGTCACCTAGAGACACCAAGGCAATGGGAGGACATTGGCAGGTTCCCTGCCCCATCCTAAGCAAGGTGCCCAAGGCTCCGGTGTTCAGACAAAGCTGGGACCCATTCACCTGTGAGACCAAGAGTTGACTACTATGTACATGGGCAGAGGAGAGGGGAGATTTATCCTGCGATTGGGACACCAAGGAGCCCCTCCAGTCACCCACAAGCCGAAGACCAGAGGCACCAGAGGTGTGACTGATGCGGCAGAGCAGTGAGCTCAGGAATGTGGCCTCACACAACCCTGGGACACAGCAGTGTCACTGTGACCAGGAATGGAGGGCACAGTGGGGGCTGCCACCACCCCATGCTGCCTGGGAACACAGCGCAGCGGGCCTGGCCCCAGGGGCTCCGTGGACAGACCCAGGAACAACCAGCCAAGGTTACACACCTGTGACCAGGGCTGTCAGGGTCCACTTCTTACTGTGGGAGAAGGTGGCACAGCTCAGGGTGCGCCTGCTGGAGCACCCATCAGCCCTGCTCTGTCCACGCCCACCACCACATGCATGTACGAGGCCCAGGAGCCCAGGCCCAGGAGAGGGAAAGACACAGAGATGTAGACACAGACAGGGATAGGGAGACAGAGACCGTGTGACTCGGGCTGCAGGAGAGGGCAGGCTGAGTGCTGTCCAGGAACACTCAAGGCTCCAGCATTCATTCTTGTCTATCTCACACACACACACACACACCCGCGCACACATGCTGCACCCATGGCAGGGGCTCAGAAGTGCAAAGGGCCTGAGTGTGTGGAAATGGCACTGTGGCCCAGCCCTGCCCTGCCGCCCAGCCCCTGCCCTGCTACCTGGCCACCTGCCAGGTGGAACCGCTCCAACAGGGAAAACCCGAGAGAGCCCAGCCCGCTCTGCCCTCCACTGTGCTGTTTTATGTGTTTCCAGCTCCCTGGCACAGCACCAGGATTCATAGACCCATCAGCAAAGGACAATCCTCACGTCTCCAGTTCCCCTGAACCAGCTCCAACGTCAGGTCCTCTGCCAGAAAGCTACAGGCGCATGCACATGTGCGCACGCGCGTGCGCGCGCACACACACACACACACACACACACACCTGGCTCAGGAGTGGCATGACTGTCCCTCCTGGCCCTGCAGCAGCCCCCAAGCACACCATGGTCCCCATGCCCCAGTCAGTGTCCAACCGCCTGAGTGGGCCCGGTGCCAGCAGCCCTGTTGCCCCTTCTGCTGTGGCCACCTGGGAAGCTGCCAGGACAGGACAGTGGGCCTTGGCACGTGCGGGATTGGGTAGGTCCCGGCAGGGTGTCCTGTCTTCATAGAGACTTCTAAGACCTGGAGGCACCTGGCTCACCAAGGCTGGGTTCCAATTAACCCCGAACACTCAGCCACAGCACCATCTGCTCACAGCCACAAGGGGACCACCCGACAGGCCCTCACCCCGGCCCCTACCCATGGGACAAGACCCCACGTCCACCTACCTCCCTCCCTGCCTCCCTCTCTTCCGCTTCCTGAGGCCAACCCCGCCACCTCTGCCCTCTCCAAGCCAAGCATGCCTGCAGTGTGGCCCTGGCAGTGGCCTAGCCAGCTTCCAAATCTGCAGCCCCACATGCCTGGTGGCCCAGGGCAGGCTCCTTGGGCAGAATGGGTTCCCCAGCACTGGCACAGCCCCTTGCCACAGCCCAGCCCCATCTGGACTAGGGCAGGCTGGGTGGTGGCTCCTGGGGCACTCCAAGCAGTGCTGGGCCAACCAGTGCTCGGAATTCACCGGCTTGCCAAGCACAGGTCAGCGCTGGGCATGGTGGTCCCGGTACACAGGGACTGCAGCAGCTCACCGCCTGCCCCCACCCTAACAGGTTGCATTCTACATCCCGTTCCCACCCTCTGCATGCTGGTTCACAGCACCTGCCTTCCGCAGCGGCCCTTGCACCCACAACCCCACCTCCACGCGCAGAGCCCAGCACCAAGATTAGCACTAAACAGACCCAGTATTGGGGTGCACAGGACACCCCAAGCCCCATGCTGGAGCCCTGGGCTTCAGGAAGGAAAACTGGAAGGAACTTCCCAATTAACTCACCCAGGGCCAACCTGCGAGTGTGCTGCAGGGGTCACACGTGCCCTGAGCCTGGCGCCCACACCGTCACCAGACCGAGGACGCCACGCTTTCTCCAACTCCAGGCCCCTCTCCATGTCGTGCACCAGGGAAACGCACTGTCACCCACACCACCCGCTTCACCTGAGGTGAAGTCCAGCCCCAGAGGAAGGAATGGAGAAAGCGAGCCACCGCACACGCCAAGCTCTTCAAAGACAGGGACAGCAGGGCGGCAGTGTCACACAGACGTGAACAGAATTCTGTTCAGGGCTCCTGAACACCAGCCCTGCTCTCCACTCTCTCGGGCTAGCATGCCACCATCCTGCCATTAGACAAGCCACTTTGGGGGACAGGAGCTGTGTGAGGGCACATGGCACTGGCAGTAGGCACCTGGCAGGGGAAGTGGAAGATTCTGCACTAGGCCGAGCAGAGCCGCCAGAGAGCTAGGGTGGTCTCCCACGCACAGGCAGGGGGCATGAGCACTGGATCCTGGGACCTGCTGGAGCAGCTGGCCGCAGTGGGAGCAGGGAACACTGCGGGCCTCTGGTACCACCGGTGAAGCTGGGTGCAGGGGCCTAGGTGTGGGCCACACTCAGTCTGGGCTGCACCGGGCAGGGGCACGGCCAGGGGCACGGCCAGATGAACAAATCACACAGGAGTGCCAGCAGAGGACACGTCAGTCATTCAGCCCTGGGGAACTTCTGGCTCCAGATGTGTGAGAACAAAGAGGGGCCCAAGGGAAGCTCTGCTGACACCAACCATATCAGGAAGGGGAGCTGGAGCCACAGGCGTGGGTTCTGGAGCCACTCTTATGGAGAAACCAGGGATGACATTCAACCAAGACAGACCGAACTTCAGAAAACCAGCACAGCTCTCTAACCAGCAAGACTAGAGCAGACCTGCCAGGAGCTACAGCTTCCCAGCAGTGATCAGGGGAGCCGAGGGAGCCCAGCGGGGCCTAACACCCTGCTGGCTTCTGTGGTAGACGAGCTCCAGATCCCCTTACGGCTACTGAGAGGCCTGCAGAACTCTCCTCTGGCCCCGATGGAGAAACCCAGAGGCCAGAGAACAAGCAGAAAGGTCACAAAATGAAGAGTGACCTTTTCAGGTGAGCACAAGTCTGCAGGGGCGGTTCTCATGGAGACAACCCTGGTGCAGGGGGAGCCGTGTGGTCACAGGTAGCCATGTACGGCGCAGGAAAAGCAGCAGCCACAGCTCCAGCCAGCCAGGGCCAGCCTGGGCTTAGCTTCCCATGCAGTCACACAAGATACAACCAAGAAAAACACTACAGAGAAGAGGGAGAATATAGAACTTTATTTTATAACAGTAAATAAATTCCACCACAGAAGAGGGACAACAAGGGATTTTTCACTTAATAAATACAAATGAATAAAAATACTTGGCTTTGTAAAGAGACTGCCTCTCTTCCACCCCCCAGAGACCTACAGGTGCCTCGTCACGGTGTGTGTGCGGAGTGGCTCCCACCTAGCCCATCCACACGCACAGGCCACTTCTCCAGCCCCAGAAGGGCTGTAGCTCCTCACGCCTGGAAATACTGTTGAGGTGCAACACCCCCCTTCTCCCCGCCCCAGATGCAGTCTTCACATGGAACTTCAGCAGTGAACAACGCCCTCTAAGAGGGAAGGACCTGGTTCTACAGAGCCCCGGCCCAGGACCTGTTCATGCCATGAGATGAGGCCTCACTGAGAAGGCGGCAGTCCGAGGGCTGTGTCAGCACAGGGAGAAGGGCAACGTGAAGTGAACCCAGTGCACGTCTCCTGTGCTGTCTCTTATGTTAAAAATAGAAACTCCTATTTAGATCGAACCCGTCTGGAACAGGCCAGGTGTTCGCTCCTGCACAGGACGGGTTCTTTATTGCTTGTGTGAGCCCCCGCCAGGCACTGGGCTGCTCAGCGCTATCTGCTGACAGGGACACTTGGACCACATCAAGGCCACAGACTGCCACGCAGTGGGCTTCCTGGTGCAGCTGCAGCGTACAGGGCAGAACCCTGGAGCTGCTCAGCTTTAGATCAAAGAGGGAAAGCTTTTGCAGGATCCAGGAGAAAGCATCACTAAAACTGTAAAGCTCTTCTCAAGCTTGCTCTCTAGCAAGTGCCAGTAACAAAGACCTGAATGCAAGCCCCTAAAATGCAAGCAGGAGAAGCCATCAGTTTTGTGGCCAGCAGTAACCTTACGTTCCACATCCCTGCTCCTCACAGGTGCACTTTCAAAGCATCTCCTGGGAGGACCTCTACGTGTCAGAACAAGCCCCGCTGGTAAACACCAGGTGAGAAGGAAGAGAACACCTCCCAGGGCACAGGACCGGACACTCCGAGGAGCCTGCAGCCCTACCCACGGCTTCCGCCAAGGCCACAAGTCTTCGCTAGGAGCCTCGCTGGTGTCGTCAGCCTGAAGGCTGGCCTGTGCCCCAGGAGGGGACAGCAGCTGCAGGCCATGCTGCTGAGGAAGGAGAGGTAGTGACAACAGGGCGGACAGCCGACCTGGGCATCCGGGGGGAACCATGGGACACTGCAGCAAGCAGTGAGTTGCTGGTCCCGGAGAGAAGCCTGTCTGGGTGGAAAGATAAGAGACAACAGGCTGTGGTTCTGTAAGTCGCCTGTTTGGCAGCAGCACGGCAGCACTGCCACCGAGTGTCTGCAGGAGCAGGCTGCAGCTGCTCTGTGGTGTGCGCGGACACCTGGGCACGGGGCGCAGCCTCACAGCCCCAGGGACTTCTGTACAATCTGCTTGGCAATCTTGTAGAACTGCTCACGGTCGTCCCGCCACATTTTAGAAGCATCTACATTAGCGCCACTCTCGTCATTGGGTTCTGAAAGACAAGGGAAGGTGTGACATGCTGGGGACCCGCCAGGAGACATGCTGGGAACACACACAGCCTTCTCACCTGTCCCTGCAAGAGGCCAAGACCGTGTGTGGGTGGCGCTGGGAGGGAGGTGCACGACCTCCATAGCCAGTCACTGGGACAACTCTCCTACTGCTGGGGACAGGGCAGCTCAACTGGGTGGGTGGGTGGGTACACTCTCAGACCCTCCCAGCCAACTCTTGGCTGGGCTCCTGGAGCTATTGATTCCTGACCCACAAGGCCTGAGTCCTCCCTCCTATCACATCACCTTCCCAGTGCGGTAGGTATGGTCTTCCTGAGGCACAATCAGTGGCACTGTGCCCACTGGGGCGCCCACGGACGTCCGGGCCCCCAAAGACCTCTCCTCCAGCCTTAGCTCCCATAGACCTGGCAGTGCCCCACCAGTTCGGGCACTGCCACCCCAGCCCAGCTGTTTCCTCCACCCAAATGCCTTTTCCTCACCCCTCCCCTAACTCCTGGTATCCCCAGCTCATCCAGGGAGTGGCCTGTGAGCCCACTGTGGTTCACCACAGGGGCCTTTAGCTGCTGATGGATTTGCAAAGTTCTCCCAGAATGTGGGGCTTCAAAGCATGGGCCTCTGTCACAGTGAGCTTTATACTCTAGTGTGTCATGACACACAGAGGGACCCCAGTGAATGCCTAAAAGAACAAGACGCCCATGGATTAGGGAATGGTCCATCATGGTCCACAGTATGCTATGCAACACCAGACTGTCTTTAGAATCTGTAACTAGGAAAAGTACGTTTACATTTGGAAAAGTGTAGACAGGCAGCATAAATTAAAATAATATCTGTAGGTTAATGACAAAGAAAGAAAACCCAGAAGGGGCTGTATCAGGGACTCCCAGGTGTGGGTCAGCATACCCGCCAGCATGCTCACGACCGACAGCAGGATCTTCTCCACACTCTGCACAGGGCTCCACCTCTCGGCACTGCTCTCGTAGCCCATGGGGTCATCGCCTGGTGCGTGGAGGATGGAGATGCAGACTCTGCCGTCAGGATAGACTGCAAGGTCAGAGGCAGCCAGTGAGCCACAAATGGTGCCCTGGCAACAGTGCCAGGGCGGGTTCTACAGGTATGGAATGAGGGGCCTAGAGCTGCTTGCACAGCTGCAGAAGAGTCAGGCTTCACATCTGCACCATCCTGGTGTGGCTTGCGAGCTGGCCCAGCCTGCCTGGGCCTCCCAGAGCCCTGCGTGCCTGCTGACAGAGACTCCAGGCTGGCTGGCCTATGCAGCTCTGACCAGTCCTGAAAGGATCCCCTTTCTAACAGAAGTGATTATGCATTTCCTCCGAAAGACAGTGAATCAAAGGACCTGCAGCTAGCTCCCCAAAATCAGGATCACTCCAAACACTTTCACAGCCAGATCGCACAGACTCCTAATTCTACCATAAATGCTAAACTTGACTGGGTAAAATACATGTTCACATGACTAGGACAATGGCTACTGGAATTACTTCACTATCCAGAGAAAGAACAGCACTGCTCTAATAGAAAACTCAGCACCCCTGCTACCTGGAAGTCACTGGTCCCGGTCTAACCCTTCCACACCAGGTGCCAGCAGAGGCCAGAAACTAGAAGCCTGGCCCTGTTCCTCTCCCTTGGCTTCAGAGCAGACCCCCAGGACAGCCACTGGAAGGCTGGGTGACCCCGCTGCTCCCACAGGGGCCAGCACTCACCACCTGGATTAACCTGGGCAGCTCCTATAGCAGTGGCCACCCTGCCCTCAGGCAGGCTAGGTCACCACCGCACCCAACAGCCCCAGGAAAGGTGCTGAATGGCTTCTTATTAGTTTTTACTGACTGAATGCTCTTTGTGAAGTTGTGGACTACAGAATAGTACTCAAAATTCACTTTTATAAAACATCCATTTACAGTAAGGCAAAATCTAAAAGCTGGCTAACTGTCTGAACATTAAAAACATTTACCGGGCGTACAGCTGAATGGCAGCGGCCTTGCTTAGTATATGCAAGGCCAGAGATTCTGTCCTCAGCACCACAAAAAGCAGTCGTTGTTAATTACTCTCTACTGCTGAAAGCCTAGATCGATTCCAATTCCTCTACCATGGAAAATGCACTGTGACGAGGGCCGGTATGGCCTGGTGAGCACAGGCCAGGCCTAAAACTCCTGAGCAACCACTGAAGCAGGGTGACTGGGCCAGTTTCCTTTATCCACAGTAAGCTGACCTTCACAGCTACAGCCATGGGGGTAATGCCACCATTACTCTGCCACAGTTCAAAACCTTACAAACTTGTCTTAGCAGTCTGTGTCATGACACAATGCACTCTGCACGGGTGTAACCTGTCTCTCCTGGTGACATGCTTGTGACACAGAAGCTACCAGATGGACAAAGAACAAGCAAGCCCCTGGGCTGTTAACCTCTCCTTCATCAAAAGCATGGTTGCATTCTCTTCTGAGGCAGACAGGATCTCAGAAATGGTTTCTGCCAACAACCACACTCTTTCCTTAGGCCTCCAGATGCCCCATTAGTAACTGGGTCAGATTCTCAGCTCTGCACAGACATATCTGCCACCCAGGGAACATTTTTCTAAAGGCTGGCGAGACCAGAACAGAGGTAATGACCAGCTGGACCCATGACAACTGGCCTATCTGTCCTGTGGGTAGCCCAAGCCAGGACAAGCCCTGCCCCCATCCCTGTGTACAGACAGTCCTCGTGGCCAAACTGCTGGACATCTGTCAGAGCTGTGCTCTACCTCCTCTTTCTCTGGTTTTCATTTCCACTGTCACTACAGCAGGACCCATGCTAGCTGGGGCCACTGGGCCCACAGCCCAGGCACAGAAGCACTCACTGTTGGGGTGAAACATCTCGCAGGTGAAGCGCATCTTTGGAGGACTCAATGGGTAATCCAATGGGAAACTCAGGATGGCAGGAAAAACGCCAAACTCAAAGCAGGTGTCTTCAGGACCCCTGGAAGACAGGGAGCAGGTAGACAGGAGCTCAAGTACAATCTGCAATGTCACTCAATTCTCAGGTGATAGGACGCTTCTGTCTCTAAACGGTCATGAAAAGATGAAATAATCTCAGCAATCTCCTCCGCCCAGCAAGTAAGCTTCTCTCTGCCATTCCAGCTCAGACAGGTGCAGAGACCCAGTGACACTCACAAAAGTGGCAGGTGGCAGCAAGTCCCAGGGGAGTCCACACCTCCAGACAGGTGGTGTGAGGACAAAGGTGTGGATTAGGGCTGGTGGTCAGCTAGAATCTATGGTACTTACACATATCCTGGATGAAGAAGTGTATCAAAGGCTATTTAACATTTTTGAACATGCCTAAGAAGTGACTTTTGTAAAAAGTACATAATACTCTGTGAGGCTGAGGCAGGAAAATTTCCAATTTGAACCCAACCTAGGCAACTTTAGGACTGAGACCTTGTTTCAAAAGAAAAATGGGCTGAGGATGGAGTTCTGTGTGAGGACCCTGATGGAACGGAACAGAACAGAACAGAACAGAACAGGACAGAACAGGACAGGACAGGACAAGACAGAACACAGCGAGGGGAAAAAGGAGAGGAAGGGGGAGCGGGAGGAGAAGGGGAGGGGAAGGGAAAGTGGGAGGAAGGCAGGCAGGGAGCAGCAGCAGTTGAACACCTGGCTCCCTCGGGGCAACACCTGGCTCCCTCCAGGCAAAAGGCCCGGCTGCAAGCACCCATCAACCCGCACTGCGGCGCCAGGGGCCCACAGCCCTCACCAACACACACCATCTGCCCCAGGAACCATGTCCTCTCACACCAACCGCACAGAAGGACTGAAGCTGCTCAGAGGTCTCCTGGAGGGTTAAGGCCTCTATGGTGGCCAAAACCTGATGGTAGAAGGAGAGGGGAAGAGCAATGGCCACCAGCCTCAATCTGAGGGAGACACTGACCCCTCACTACCAAAACAGGCTGCGGTGCAGCTCTAGAACGTCCCCGAACGTCCCCCATGTTCATGAGAGGAGCCTCTGGAAGGTGACCGGATCACAGGGGCACCACTGCACCCATGGATGGGCTTACGGCTGACTGTGCTGTTGGAAGCGGGGCCTGGCGAGAGCCAGTCACTGAGTGTGTGCCCTAGAAGGGCGTGTTCTCACCTTGCTCCTCCTCTGCCTGCTGGCTGTGTCCCTCTCTGTCCTCTCTGTCCTTCCATGTGGCCTAGGTTGGGCAGCTTTCCTCCACCATGTCCCCCAACCATTTCATGGTTGGGGCCAGCCAACCATGGACTGAGCCCTCAGACACATGAGCCAATATAACTCTCTCCTTTAAATTGCCGGCACCTTTGTCCCAGCAATAACGAAGTGCAGTACACATCAGAGTAGTTTTAAAGACCCTGAACAATCTTTATTGGGTAACAATGCAGAACTGCCCAGTGACAGCTAGATACTAAAGGAGGAGAAATCACTGTGGGCATGGAGTATGGTGGCGGTTCCTGCCTATAGTCACAGCATTTGGAAGGCTGAGGCAGGATTACACAAATTCAAGGTCAGCCTAAACTACACAGCCAGACCCTGTCTCAAAACAACCCAAAAGGAAATCAATCAATCATGATGGGAACACGCAGCCCATCGAGAAAGGAGAAAGAAAGACCACATGGGAGATCAGAGCTCCCCCACCCCCAGCTCTGCTTCCCTAAAGAACTCCATACCTGGGACCCAGACCTGGGTGCCCAGACGGATCCACCAGTCCTATTGCTTTTACGGCTCAAGACAGTTACCCAAGGGACACTGAGCTTTCAGGAGCAAGTGAGGTTTATTTCAAACTGTAGTGCTCAGCCAGTTCAGGCCACTGAAACTGCTGGCTGCTGGCGCCATTTCCTTTGTTCCCTTCCAGGTTCACAAGGTTGGGGGGCTTCCATGGATACCACCCTTTTGCAGCACTATCATTGCTTTGGAATGTTAACAAGACCTTACACATCTGGTTAACTGACACAGAATGTGGGCACCAGGCAGCTTGGTCACCTTGAGATAAATCTGTTTGCTTCTCCTTTCTGTAGTTTTCACGACCAATTAAGGGAGAATGGGAGGCTTGTGGGGATTTGACTGAAGTTCACTGGCTGTTTGAGGTCTAACAGCTAACTAAGCGTCTAAACTATAATCCATAGACCATAAAGTAAGTGAAGCTTTCAAGACTAGGGTTTGGGGAGTTCCAAAGAGAAAATGAAAAAGAAGGAGAAAGCAAATAATGGGGCTACAAATACTCTCACAATGCCATGCAGGTGAACCCAAGAAATGGCCTGAGAAAACAGTTCAGAAACACAGGTTCTGAAATCATCTGTACTTTAAACCACAGACTTTTTAGGAGCACAAACTTGTTTAAAATCTTGATGCAATTATTTTGGTTTCGTGAAATTAACATGAATTGGCAAAATATTCATCTCTACAATTAAGGGAAGAAGACAAAAAGCTCTAACTTTCCTTTGGTGGTGACTCTTGGGCTTTAGGAGAACAGGTGGTGTGATGGAGCCAGCTCTTTTCACTCTTGGAGACAAATCCCAACCCTGCTACTTTCGGGGAATGACCATGAACAGCACTTGGGTTTGGAGGGGTGATCGTGACTGCACAACAGCGCCAGAGCCAAGTGGAAGCCAGGGGCAGGGACACTAGGTGAGGAAGCGTGACGAGGTAGCAAGAGGCTCTCACAATGGCATAGCCGCATGGCAGGGGCTCAGGGCGTGAGAGCACAGGCGACACCTCAGGCTGGCTCATGCCTGTTCTTCCTGAAGTGGCCTAAGTGACCTCTCCCTAGCTGTCCTGCACCAGGACTCACAGCAAGGGGCAAGTGTGCACTCTGTGCCTCTCCTGACTGCTGCTGCCATTTCACTGCTGGGCACAGCTGAGAAACCCAAGGACTCACTGACTGAGTCCAGACCTATGTGGATCAGAACATGATTCCAACTGTGCAAACAGTAGGCTGGGCAGACAAAGCCCGTCTACAGAAGTCACACCTTTACCATGCGAGGAAAGGTTCCAGGGTTCAAGCCTGCTGGCACCTCTGAGTCTAGGACTGGAAAAAATGCAGGGTAGCATCTTCAGAATAAGCCACAAAGGTATTTGCTCAACGCTGGGAAAACAGGCCTTTGTTTCCCATAACAGGACTTTCTTTAAAAGCAAAGACACTCATTGGTGTTTTGTAGCCTCACGAGCATGATCAAACACTTCCTTAAGTGTGCCCACATCTCCAATAACAAAGTTACCTGCAAATGCTCGGGGTCACTACCCCTCCCAGCCCTGGACAAGTGTCAGGCGGCAGGCTGCAGTGGCGTGCCTGCGGATGTGGGAACACTGCTGGAGAGCCCCTGCCTGCACAGGGATGAGGCAGCGCTGCCGTGGACAAGCTGCTGCCATGCTTCTAGACCACCTCACCTTTCCCAGAGGACGGCCCTGGCTCAAGAGCCTCAGAAAGAAGAAAAGAAACAAAACAGAGCTACCCAAAACAACCACTAATCCCCAAAGGCCACAAACGACTTTCCGTCTCACTCATCCTACAACAGCCTGGCTTCTCCAGCTCTAGCCAGGAGTGAAGCAAGCGCTATAGCAAGGTGCTGTGACTGGACACACCTTGTGTGTAAATCCCGGTGAACCCGCTCACCCTAACAGTGGCTGAGATGTGAAAGAAGGCACTGCCTGCTGGCAACTGGCAGTCCTGTCCATCCTGTCCCTGAGCTGCCCCCCTTGCCACCTCGACAAGTTCGAAGCACATGAGAGCATGGGGCACCACACCCAGGGGCAAAGGGCTGCTCCTCATCAGTGTGCACACGACCCCAGGGCAGGCACCGCACCACAGGGACAAGATGTCTCTGACAAGTACTAAACACTGGAGACAGCCGATGCACTCGTTAGTGCTCGAAACCTCAACTGCATGTATCCCAGAGGACACCTGTTTCCCAGGAGGAACCCTGAAAAGTACACAAAAGCAGGGAGGACGCTTCCACACCACACCTGCAGGACCTGCCTGGGATCAGGCTTGGCCTCTGCTACCACAGAGCAAGGGCCAACGGTGCGGGGCAGGGTAGGGCAAGGCAGGGGTGGGCCCCACCTGCTCACCTAGCAGGGGCTCCTGGAGCCAGGCAGCAAGCATTAATTGGAACTGGCCAGAGAGGCTCCTGCTCCCACAGTGTGACACCCTCCAGGCAAGGATGCTGAGGGTGCAGAGAGCCTCCTGCACTGTGGCCGAGAGAGCACAAGGAGGACAGACGAGGCACCCCTGCGCTCTGCAGTGTCCAAGGCCACCAGGTGATTCCCATGGGGCACGTGCTAAGAGCCAGGAGGCAGCCTTCATTTCAGGAGACAGCAGTGGTAACACCAACAAGTTCCATGCCATTACTGGCATTTTCACTATTAATCTGCCCAAAAGGAGTCACAGCCACACCCTATTTTCTGCAGTAGAGACATCTCTAGAAAACTTTCCATTTGAACTATACTTAGCTATATGTAAAGCACACTAAGCAAGGTCATCAGTTACAAGAACTTACAGTGAATTCCAACACTCATCTTTCTAATACACACTTTGACCTCACTTAACCAGTAAAACATACTGGAAGTCTCAGAATAAATAAAAACATATTGGAAAAGTATATAAAATAAAGAGCAATACCTGCCCCGTCCACCCATCTGTGTCACCTCCCAGAGGACCATTCTTCCAGGCACTCTTCCACATGTGCACAAACACTTCACTTTCACTAATGAAAGTGAAAATACAGTCAAAATTGTATTTTAACATTACATCATGGCCGTCATGGTTTATGTCGGTGGCCCCCAGGCCTCATGTATTTGCATTGTGCATTTGTGATTGGTTTATTGTCTAGTGCTTGGATTGGTGGTGTCCGCGCTACACCCTCTTAGGGGGTGGAGCCAGGATGTGATGTAAGGCAGAAAGAAAGGGTGTCTCTCTCTTGCCAGTTTCCACTTTGCTGTTTGCAGCCGCCATAAACGGCGGCCCTGCCATGCTACCCTGCCTTGGAGCCAACTGAGTATGGACTAAAACCTCCAAAAACTGTAAAAAATAAACTTTTCCTTTCCCAACTTTGGGCATCAGGTATTTTGTCTCAGCAATGAGTAAAAGTAACTAAGAATTTGGTACTGAGAGTGGGGTCATTGCTGTGACTATACCTGGCCATGTTTTTCAACAAGCTTTGGAAATGGCTTGTGAGCAGAGTTTGGAAAGGCTCGGACTTGTTGCCTAGATGCATAGAGCTGGAGCAGCTTAGGCTGTTCTGTAGAGGAGATTCTGGTCAGAGCTCAGGAGACCAGAAGGCTGATAGAAAGCCTGATGGTAAAGACCAGGCTTGGGAGGTTTCTGCTGGCAAGAAGGACTGTATTGGTTGTTGGACTCCCTATGATGTGTGTTTTGGCTTGGCAAAAAGTTTGTCTGCATTTTGCTCATGCCCAGAGACTTTGCCTGAGACTGAGATTAAGGATAATAGACTGGTTAATCTGGCCAAGGAAATGTCAAGGCACTCAAATGTTGAGGCTGTGGCATGGCTATTGTTGGGGGCTTTTAGCCAGATCTATGTTGCAAATCAACAGCAAGAGCCCAGCAGGATAATTTAAAACACTGTGAGTTTTAGTCAGAAGGAAAACTCCAGTAAAGCTGTGGATTGTAAAGATAGTGCGGAGACTTTAATTGCTGAAAAGAAACAGAGAGATAAAAAAAGATGGCCACTGGGCATCCCAGAAAGCATCGGGTCCCCACCCTTTGCATCCCCAAAACTGCAAAAGTAAAAAAATTTTCTCAGATGAGAAAGCTTCAGAGCACCATGCTCCAGAATGGCACGGGAGGTCACATGAGGTTCCAGAATGGCGGCAACATAGGAAAGCTTTTCTTCACAATTGGGTTCACAGACCCCAGCAATCTAGGCAATCGACCCCTACGGCCAAGAGAAAAAAAAGCCTGGCTACTGCTCCAGCTGGCAGTAAGCCTTGGCGGCATCCACATGGTGCTGATTTAGGTGCAAGAAAAATGCACAAATTCTGAGGGTAAGAAGGCTTCCATCTCGATTGCAAAGGGCCTGGGAGGCCAAGCAGCGTGCCCCTGAGAGGGCAATATCTAAAGATGTAAAGGTAAAGCCAAAGGTGCAGTGGAGACCCCAAAAGTTTGGAAAAGCCAGAAACATGGATCATCCAAGGAAAGCTGCAAAAAGCGAGCAAAGAAGGTTTTAAAAAAAAAAAGCTGTGGGAGCTAAAATCCCTAAAAGTGCCATGGGGGTGAAATCACCCAAGCCTTTTGGAGCTTGCAACCAGATTGCTTCAAATGCTGAGCATGAAACTCTAGGACTTAATGTTCGCCCTGCTGGATGTTGGACTTGCTCTGTTTCCAATACTTTATATTCCCCCGTTTGTAACTTTTGAAATGGTAATGTTTATTTTGTGCCTTTGCATTTCAGAAATGTTTAACTTTGTTTCACTTGTACAGGGGGTTATAGTTAAAGAGTTTGCCATAGATATTGGAGGAAACTTGAGACTTAGACTTCTCAGCAATGCTAAAAATGTTAGGACTTTGGCAACTCTTAGAGATGGACTAAATGTCTTTTGTATAAAGGTTGTACATGAGTCTTTGGGGGCCAGGGGTGGAATGTCATGGTTTGTGTCGGTGGCCCCCAGGCCTCATGTGTTTGCGTTGTGCATTTGTGACTGGTTCATTGTCTAGTGCTTGGATTGGTGGTGTCAGTGCTACACCCTCCTAGGGGGTAGAGCCAGGATGTGATGTAAGGCAGAAAGAAGAGGTTATCTTTCTCTTGCCGGTTTCCACTTTGCTGTTTGCAGCCACCATAAACGGCGGCCCTGCCATGCTACCCTGCCTTGGGGCCAACTGAGTATGGACTAAAACCTCCAAAAACTGTAAAAAATAAACTTTTCCTTTCCCAACTTTGGGCATCAGGTATTTTGTCTCAGCGATGAGTAAAAGTAACTAAGACAATGGTGCTGGGCGAGATGGCACACGTCTATAATCCTAGCACTTGGGAGGTTAAAACAGGAAAATTACCATGAGTTCAAGGCCAGCCTGAACTACATAGTGAGACTCCATCTCGAAAACAAAAAGCAAACTTACATCATGGTGAGCCTAACATGGTCACACACACCTGTAATCCCTTTACTCAGGAGGCTGAGGCAGGAGAATAGAAGTTCATGGCCAGCCTGGGCTACATAGTGAGTTCATTCAAAACTGAATTACACAGCAATACCCTATCTCCAAAAAAAAAATAATAAAAATAAAAAAACAAGTAAATAAAGTTACATCATGTAACTGATGAGATTTGAAAACACCTAAATAAAAGGAGAGACTCAAACTAATTCAAAGATCCATCAAAACCCCTCCCTGAGATCCCAGCAGGCATCTGCCAAGGCCAACAGCAGATCCCAGGCTGTATCCAGAAATGCACCACACCCAGAGGGCCTCAACAATCCTGAACAAGAATAACAAAGATGGAGGACTTAATGTCTCCCGAAACTTTCTCTACAGCTACAGCAATCAGAGCGGGGTGGTACGAGCACAAGGATGGGCACAGGTCGGTTGAATAGAGTCCAAAAAGAAACCCTTGCATTTATGGCCCATCTATTTTTGACAAAGGTACCTGGGTTACTCAGCAGGAAGAATGCAGGCAACTGGCTGTTCACACAGAAAAGGATGAAGGGAGATGCCTGCCTACTCCATACACAAACTGACCCAGGGCAGACCAAAGACCTCAATGGAAAGAGGCATAAACCACTGCACTTCCAAAAGAAAAGCTCTGCAACTATGGATTATAGATGATACTAAAAGCATGATCCATTTTAGAACTAAAATTGCTCATCAAACAACAGCAAAATTAGTCATTTTTCAAAAGACTCCATTAAAAAAAATGAAAAGGAAAGCTGCAGACTGGCAAATATTTGAAAATTATGTGTCTAATAAAGAGCTTACATTCAGGATATATTTTTAGATGATTATGACTCAATAATAAGAAAAATGGATAAAAGTTCTGAGGTCCATGAAGGAAGACACAAGAATGGCTAGTAAGGCCATGAAAAGATGACCAGCCGCAGTCACTGGGGAAACGTGACGGCACTTCCCACCTACTAAGACAGCAGGCACTGGGCACAGGCAGGTGAAAGGAGACCCCATCCTCTGCTGCTACGTAGGGGTGAGCCATGGGGAATGGCTTGGGAAACAGTTTGGTAGCTTCTTAGCAAATTCCACCCCAGCAATTCCACTTCTATGAGCCTAACAAAAAATTTTTAAAAAACCACCCAGAGAGACTTGTATGCAAGTGCTCATGGCAGCATTATTCAAAACAATCAAAAAGTGGGCACAACCCAAATGTCTAGCCCCAGTGAGTGGGAAAGGAAGAGCTGCTCACGGACATCACAATGCAGAGAACCCTTCTCCTACAAGAAGCCCGAAGCAAGACTCAATAATGCAGGACTCAACTCACAGGAAGTGATCAGAGAAGGCAAAGTCAAAAAGCAGACCTGTGACCGCCTGTGCCTGACGGTGGCAACAGGAACTGGCTTCAAACAGGTATGTGGATCTTTCTGGAAATGGTCTCACTGAATCACACCAAGGTTACCAAACTCTAATAAATTAAACTACTGGTTTGTATACTTGATGCAAGTCAAATGCAGTAACAGCATGCTGCATATCTTAACAACTCTACTCCAAAAGGGAAAATGTACCATGCCCTAACCAGGCTTCCTCAACCTCACACTCCCGCCCTTTCCACCCTGCTTGTGAGGGCTGCCCCATGCCTGTGCCATGTCTCGCCATCCACCTACCTAATGCCAGCAGCAGAGGTCCCTTCACCCCAGCTGTGACAGTCAAAAAGGCTCCACCCATGACCCAGTGCCTGTGGGGAACATGCCCAGCTGAGACCACTGGTCTAGGCCGGCTCGTCCAGTCTCTTTTGTCAACTAACACCTTGTCAGTCTTCCTCATGCTGCTCCCTGGCACTCCACTGCAGTCCACGGACTCCACGGCGATCCTCATTACTGGAGCAATGACACTGTTACTTCACTACTACAAGGGCTATTGCGATAAACTGCCTCACAGAGGAATCTTTTGAATACAGACATGAGATGCTTCATGACAGTGTTCAGTAAAAAAGAAATTTTGGCACAAAGATCATCACTGTGACCACCCACTGGCCAAGCAGCCTGGTAGGAGAAGCGATGGCCTGCGAAAACTTTAAGACAAGCACTCTCCCTGGGCACAGATGGACATGCAAGAACTTGAGGACAGAATCAACCAAAGGACAGCAGCCTTTCCAGAAGGGGAAGATCCTTCTCAGGTAACTACCACAGCCTCAAGAGTCTGCTGGTCTGGACAGGTGACAGCAGCAAGGCCACAGACACACAGGGAGATGACCAGTGCCAGGAACTTCTGGACCACTAGAGCAGGACAGAAGAGGACACAGGGTCCATGGGACTTCCACCCTGCTGGCCATAGATGACGCCAGCTTGTTCCACACAAGCACTCCCAACTGTACCCCAACATGATGCCTTAGAAGACATGGCCCATGGGCCCTAAGGCTGGAAGCGATCTTAAGCCATGGGTCCAAGCAAAGATGGACCACTTTATCTATCTATCTATTTATCTATCTATCTATCTATCTATTTATAGACAGGGTCTCACTATGTAACTCAGGCTGGCCTCAGACTCCTGATGATCCTGTTTGCCTCGGCCTCCCAAGTGCTGAGATCACAGGTGTGCACCATACACCTGACATCTGGACCACTTTGTTTTGTTTTTTGGTACCAGGGATTGAACTCATGACCTTGAACTTGCCAAGTAGGCACTTATGCTGCTAAACTAACCCCCCGGCTCATCTGGACCACTTTGGATCCAAATAAATGAAGGTCAGAGAAGTCAAGTGACTGGGGAAACACACAGCTCTGGAGGCCCATTCCTGTAACCCACTGTCCCAGCCTCACTCTGCTGGGTTGCAGCCCACAGTCCACCAGAAGCTCAGCAGGGCCATCAGAGGTACCGCCTGCTTTTAATCAGACAATGCCTGTGGTGACTTTTCTGAATAGCCCTGATCTCGTTCACTAATTCGCCCAGCCTGCTCCCTGGGCCTGGACTCTCTGAGGAGTGCCCTGGGTTCACCCAGCACAGAGGCCTCTGCACTAGCACTGCCCCAATAGTCCTCTGTCTTCCGCCTGAGCATCTGAAAAGGCAGGACTTCCACTTCACTGTCCTGAAGAGCCACAGACCTGGCAGGTAGGTTTCACGGAAAAAGCCAGCAGTACCAGACTCCACAACAGCTTGAGGTCCAGAGACTCGAGGGCCCACAGGTGGCCCTGGAAACATCAAGTAGAGAGAAAGAGGAGCACCTATCACAGGGGAGCAAAGCCCAGCCAGCTGTCTGCCAAAACAGAAGGTTGAGACAAACTGACAGGAGGACAGTTAATTCCCTAGTAGATGTTTAAGTACATCTGTAAATGGCCTCTTGTTTGTGAAGGGTCTGGAGCAGACCCAAAACCCACAAACTCACCAATCATGAGGTGGGGGAATTCCACAAGAATGCAAAGCCTTAGGCAAACAAAGAAGTGCTTTCCCCAAAAACAGTTCTAATTGCTAAGATGGGTTTTCAAAATATTGGTTTAATTTTACACTGTTTATCTAAAAGTTGTAACAGTTACCCTAACAAATCTGTAACAATAAACACTTTTTAAAAACCATACTGCAGGGTGCAACTGTGCCTTCGACAAGCTTCTAAATCCATCTATGTGGGTGCACCAAAGAGCTGACACCTCCCAATCCCTCCGGCACCCACAGGTGCCGACCTGGACTTGCTAGACCTCCCTGCACATTTGTACCCTGCGGCAGTGCGCTATGCGGCTGGTATACTCTTGTTGACACAGGGCATGGAAGACAACACTGGAGGTCGCACTTCAGCGCACACTCGTGCTCTCTCTGCTACACGTGCTGTGCATTCTGGGACAGCACTCCAGGGCTCCCGTCCACCCGCACCTCCCTTGCACTCCAGTTCTGAAAATATTCAACAGGAAATAACTCAAGTTGTAAATAACTTTTATTAAAAATGCCATCATATCTGCTCTATTTTACTGGTTAATGCTGTTAATCTGCTTTGCCTAACTCAGCACTTAGGTTTTATTGCTATCCACAGTTTCAAGAACCCACCAGGGGCTCAGAACATATGCCCCAGGGATAAGGGTGGCCAACCACATTAGAAACAAACACAGGAAACACAAGTGTTCAGACTGAAAAAGCAGGCGCCACAACCCAAGTAATTAGCCTTACAAATTATAAGGAAATGTCAGGCCCGATATGCTTGATCTGCACAGCGTCTGCAGATGATTTTTGATATGATCTAACTTTCATGCAGCATTAATGTTCCTTAGCCTGACCTGTGGATCAGGAAGATCTGTGACACAAGCAGTAGGCTTGTGCATGCAGCGTATCCCAGGCACAGGTGCAAGGGTGCTTCCTTCCTGTCCCCACCCACCAGAGCCTGCTTCACTTCACAAAAAGCAACCCAAAACCTTCTAATCAATGGAAATAGCTCACTTCACAAACAAGAAAAGCAGGAGACTGATGACAAATTTCTATTTCCTAAATTTTACCTTTCTTGTTTTCTTGCACATCTGAGGGAAAAAGAAGAAAAGTGCAGGGTGAACTGTATGCTGCAGAACATGTTGGAACCTGGCCCATCTGTTTGTCCTTCCAGGAAACATTACTTCAAGTTCAATATCCTGAAACCTAGCAAGGGCACCACACTGCTCCCTCAGAACAAGCTGCATCCCAGGACCAAAAACTAGAGGACCCATCAACCCTGTAACAGCAAGCATTAATGAGAAGGGGAGGTGAAGGGGAGGAAGGCAGGGAAGAGAAGCAGCAGCCACTTGCAGGCAAGGCAGGCCCACATGTACCCTCTGCTTCGAAGACTTTTTCTTACTGCCCGAACTTCAGGTTTTTAGGGACTTCTGGAAGTCAAAGCCACCCATACCATTTGAGGCTAACCCACAATGACCACTGAGGTATTATACTGATACATATTTTGGGGGGGTTGACCATGATTCCTGGCTTACCAGCAGTTATGGTTTGTATCTAGGTAGCCCCCAAAGCCTCAGGCAGTTATGGAGGTGGCTGAGTCTAGTGTTTACGATTGGTTCCTTGATTGGTTCCTTGTCTAGCGCGGGGATTGGTGGTGTGAGTGCTGCACTTGCCCAGGGGCAGGGAGCCAGCATACAATATAAGAAAGGGAAGTAGGCGAGCTTTGCCCTGTTTTACCCTTTAGCTCTCATGGTTTGTGGCTGCCATGAATGGCCACCCTGCCTTGGAGCTAGCTGAGTATGGACTGAAACCTCTAAAAACTGTAAGCTAAATAAACCTTTCCTTGCTTCACTCTGGGCATCAGGTATTTTGTCTCAACAATGAGAGAAAGGTAACCAAGGCATCGCCCTTCCCCAAGGCAGGTCTTAGAATCAAGAATGTCTCTTCCTCTGACTTGTTATACAAACTCACCTTCCCTTCTTTTCTGTTTTGGAGTAGATCAAAACTAGTCTCTGATTTACCCTTGGCTGATAGTAGGTCCTAAGACCTTCCTCATGCTGCGTGAACAACCATGCCAGTGATGTCTCCCTAAACCCCTCAGGACACCCTGAGGATGACCACACTGTGGATGGTGGAGTGCAGGTAGGCTCATGGGGGAAGCACAGTGAGAGCCTGGGCTCATGTCCCTCTGTGTCATACCCATGTGTCCATCCAGCCCCTCAAACCCTCTAAATAACCTCTGCTGTAAATCAGCAAACACAAGGACCTGTTTCTCTGAGTTCTCAGAGCAGGGTGACAGGAACCTCAATCTGCAGCTGGCTGATCACAAGTTCTACAGACTGGACTTGCGACTGGGACTGAAGTGGGGGTCATCTTGGAGATGGAGCTTCGGGCTGTGGGACTGAAAGACACTTACAGAAACAGTGTTGAGCCTAAACTGCAATAGGGGATATCTAGTTGGGGTTCACTTGTAGATGTGAGGTTTGCCCACTGGTGGGGCAAAACCTGCATATCTTTTGGAGTCACAGAAGTTTTCCATGTTGATTGTGGTGTGAGAGAAGAGGAAAAAACAAGGCATTCTGTTTCTCCTAATACAACACACCATCATCTGGAGCCTACAAACATGATTCATAACTAAACCTTTTACTGCTTCTAAGGAAGCGCTGTAACTGCTTTTGGATGGATGTCCAGTTGCCCTCTACCCACAGGCACAATCTGAGAGTCATAAGGCCCATTTGCCCAGCTTTTCCAGTCAGCTTTAGAGCACAGTCACACTGCTAAATGTGATTCTCAGGTCCTTTAGGAAAGCACTAAAAACTAGTAACACATGAGTAACTTACATGATCAATGCCTCCCATTCAAAAAAGTTCTCTTCGTTCATGGGGCCTGTAGGGAAACAAACAAAAAAAATTCCACAACATTTTAACTCTAAAGGCAACTTAATTGCTTAAAAAAATTATAAAGGAGTTATATGAGTCTCTTACCTGCCACAATTCCTTCTGGAGGGTTCAGTGTTAATTCTACAAAATCAAAACGTCAAACCATTATCCAACAGAAGAATGAATATTACATTGTCATTCTAACAAGACACTTTTAAAGAGCATATAAGAGACCACATTACAGAGGCCACATATTAAAGACAGGCCATTCTATTTCTCCAAAGTAAATGCCCAGTCCAGTTACAATACTGATAAAAACTGTATAGTTATTTATACCAGCAACACAAAATTCCCATTTTACAAAAGAAAACGAAAGTTAAAAACAAGAGGGGGTAAGCTGTCTTCAAAAAGCTCCCATTATTTTACTTTGATTAAAGCTCACAAGTCTAACACTATATGTTACTTTCCAACTGAAGGGTATTTCCTATCATTTTAAAAGGCAAATAAATAAATAAATAAATAAGTGGCATGTGACTGCAACAAAGTAGCGAAATGAGCCAGAGTCAAGGCGGCAAAAGCTCGACATTATCACACACACTAAGCATTTTATTTAATACACTCTGCAAAGTCATTGAGCCCCACAGACCTGACACCCCCAGTGCAGCAGACATCAACCCTGAGACATTGGGAAAAGATCCACTTTGCACCCCCTGACCATTTAAGACTGTACGATGCTCATGATGTAAGGCCCTGCTCTGCCCCTGTAAAGCTTCCACAAGGAGTCACTTCAAATCCTGGCTTCATTTTCAGCCTGGCCATGTGTGCATATGGCAAGTGTCCCAAAGGGTCCAAGTGTTGGAAACTTGGTCCTCAGCTCCCTGGGAGATCGTAGGTCACAGGCAGCGGAGAGAGCTTGCGTGCAACCCCGTCACAGTTCTTACAAGAGCTGTTGCTTGGGGCATAAGCCTGCCTCCCTCTCTGGCTTCCTGCTAGAGGTAAGACTACATCCGTGGGCAGGTACTCCTGCCACTGCCATCCGTTGCCCAATACTAGCTAAATAAACCCCATTTCTTTATAAAGCTGTCTATCTCAAGCGCTATGTTGCAGTAATGAAAAGCAGACTAATACTACCTGTTGGTACAGAAGATTCCAAAATGAAGCCAAAGCTGTGGATACATGAGAACCAAACAAGGGAAAGAAAAGGCAAAAGTGATTCTAGAAGGGCTTCAGTGTGGAAGCAAAACCGGCCACAGAACACACTCCCTGCCAATAAAGCAGAAAAGTAACAGAGACCAACAAAATCAAAAGGTGACTCCCTGGAGAAACAGAAAATGACTAAATTCCTGTCAAACAAATATCGTATTCAGGCACACAGAATGGAAAAGAAGAAAGCAACCTCACACTCACAGACACTAATCTTAGACTGCAAATTAGAAAAATAAAGCTCTTCACATCTCACATGACATACAAAAATCCAACTACATACAGTCTCTCATCATTTAATGAAGGAGACACACGGTGCGGGCCTTACAGTGCACTTACACAAATCTGGCTCTGCACGACCACTCTGCACAGCGCACTGATGGAGAGACATGGCAAATGCAGGGCTGGTGGGGCAGCCTCTGGAGTAATGGGAACTGTTCAGAGCACAGTGTGCGGGGTACATAACTGGAAGGAACACAAGGAAATAACACAAAGTGTAAGCAACACATAAACCAGTAACACAGACTTCCGGGAAAATGGCAGAGTGAAAAGCAACAGAGAAAGCCTCTCTGAGATTTGGTGTCTAGACACTGGAATATAGCAACGTGCAGAAAAGGATGGAAGTGGGTTGCCTGGACTCAGGAAAGCTCTGAAGCAAGAACTGAAGTCCACAGGGAGAGCGAAGAAAGAAACTTCAAGGAAGGAGGTGGTGGTGGTAGCTGGCACCGTCTCCCTGAGTCAGGACTCACTGCACAGGAGGAGTGGCTTACACCTGACCCCAGAGGCCTCCACGGAGACACAGCAGTGTAAGGGAGCAGCAGACATGGAGGACTGAACTGGCTGGTGAGTGGCACGGATTCGACTATCTGGTGGGAGAAGGCAATTGGCCAGGAGCCATCTGAGAGAGGAGCCAACTGAGCCTGGAACTCAGAACTCCTGGCTCCCCCTAGCAGCTCCCAGCTGAGTTCAAACCCACAGAAGGTGTGTGGGCGGCTGCAGGCTGAACAGGTTAGCTGGTTCCAGCCTCACAGCAGAAACCAGGCTAAACTTCAGAGAAAATAAATGTGCAGCTTGATGAGATTATCCACTGCTCTGTAGTAAAGCTACTGCTGGCTTGCTGGCATAAATCAACAGGGATTTGGACTCTGTCTCCACATGCTGTCTACCAGTGACTGCAGAGACACACCTCAAAGTGAACATCTTTTTTTCCAATCTTGGGGAGGGGGGTTTCTCTTCATTTTTTTTTATCTTGTTTTATCTTGTTTTTATGAGTTTGAATGTGGTTTCTACATTTTTGTGGTTGTTGTTCTGTTCTTCCTTTCATTTCTTCCTTCTCTTTCCCTCCTGTCTTCTGCACCAGTTTCTCAATGTCTGTGTGATCCTCATCTGTCCTGCAGCTTTACTTCAAATCTCTTCCTCTTCTTTTATTTCTCTATTTTTTCCCCTAACTCCTTTTAAACTTTCTCCCGAGGGTAAAATTAGTATATTGACGGCTTATTTACAGCATACAATTTTCTAGTTTGTTTTAGATTTGGTTATATAACCACAAATCTAGTTCATAAGGTTAGAGATTGTAAATCAACGGTTACCTCAATTTGTCATTTTCTAGTCTATGTTTCATGCTATTGTTATTGCTAACTGTACCACTTTAGGCAAAGTGACATACTTGTTTTAACCAGCTGTTCTTCCTGGTATACCAAGACTTAGATTGCAGGCTGGGGATTTAGCTTAGCGGTGTAAGCGATGTAGCAATGTAAGTGCCTGCCTGGCAAGCATGAGGTTGTGAGTTCAATCCCTGGTACCAAAAAAAAAAAAAAAAAAAAAAAAAAAAAAAGACTTACATTGTCTAAGGGTCATAGAAAATACTGTGGGCTGGTGCCAAAGAACCAAGGAGCAGCCACTTCTCATCCCTAGTAAATTGAGGAGGTAGGATCTTGCAACAGACTCAAAACTCAAAAGCCAGCTACATCTGGAAAATACCTCTAAAAAGTAGTCATTTCCTAAGGATTCTAAATACCAGCAGTAAAGCTACTCACCATACGCAATTTAGAAGCATCAACCTAGGTATTAAACTAAAAGAATAGAAACTGAGAAGACACTTAAACAAGACGCAACCCCAGACATCCAGTTCACTAAAGGCAAACTCAAGGAATCATCTGAAAGCCACCCATCTGGCCTCTCTGATGTAGTAACACCAAAGCAGATGAATGAAGCTCTAGAAAAAATCAAATATTCAGATAACTTCAGTGACCACAATGAAAAACATGCCTATACAGGAGCTCAGGAAAATGACGGGAAACCATGAACGCCCAACATAGGGGAAAAATGGATTCTATAAAACAGATTCAAGCAGATAGCCATCTGCCACAGAATGAGCCAATATGAAGACAGAACCTCAGCTATAGAAGACAGGCTTGCAGTTAGCAATCATGAAAAGAAAGATTTCTTTAAAATAGCAAGGGACTACCAGAAATCAATCCAGCAGCTGCAAGATGATGCAAAGAAAAATAACATAAGATTGGAGTGCATGAAAAAGCAGGAAACAGCACAAATGATATAAGAAACCTGTTGACAGAGATCATGGTACAAAACTTCCCTGGCAAGAAAAAAGAATTTGACATATGGGTAAGTGAGGTATCTAGAACTCCAATTAGCCATAATTTTTAAAAAATCTACAACAAGGCATATTAATAGTCAAGATCCCAGAAATTCAGCACAAGAACAGAATATTAAATGCTCTTAAACAAATCACCTATAAAGGAAAGCCCTTCAGAATCATAGCAGACTTTAAACCAGAAATCCTAACCTAACTGCAGCCATTTTGTTCAATATTGTTCTCTGCCACTGAACTCAGCTAAATCACACAATTTGTGAGCAAATTAAAACTTCTGTGAATGTGCTCAAAGCATACAGCTGTGCTTACCTCGATACCTACTGTACCATAGCTTTCAGCTATACTTAGCTTTTATTACCCCTGCTTGCCACTCTAAAAAACAAACTTTTTATAATCAGCGCCTTATTCAGAAACTACTCCATTGGGGTCTGCCAGCATTAAATAAATTTTTCTTTCTTCTCCTCAGTTCCTGGCTGTTGCTGACTCAATTTTCCCACAATAATTCCTCAAATTAAACCCTCAAGTCAAGGAGAGCTTGGAGTGAGAAGCTGAAAGCCCTAAAAGAAAACCCAAATTGACATAACCCACAAAACTATTTTTCAAAATTGATGGAGAAACAAAGATGCTTCCATGACAAAGAAAACTTTAGGAAATTCATAAACACCAAAACAACACCCTACAATGTTCTCAAGGACATTCAAAAAAGAGATAACAAGGACTAGAACTCTATGAACCCCAACAGAATGAATCCACCAGGCAAGGCAAACAAACATGGGGGGGGCAAAGGGAGCCAACAACAGAAAAATAACACGAATAATAATACATATCAGTAAAAATAATACATATCAGTTATAATCATAGATGTTAATGGCCTCAATTCACCAAACAAAAGAAACAGAGTGGCAAAATGGATCAAGAAGCAGGATGCAGGGCCGGAGATTTAGCTCAGCAACATAAGCACCTGCTTTGCAAGCTTGAGGTCATGAGTTCGATCCAGGGTACCACAAAAAAAAAAAAAAGAAGCAGGATGCAACAATATCACGCCTGTAATCCCAGCACTTGGGAGACTGAGGTAGGAGGATCATCGAGAGTTTGAGACCAGCCTGAGCTTCAAAGTGAGTTCAGGACTAGTCTGAACTGCACAGCAAGACCCTATCTAAAAAAAAAAAAAGCAAAAATATGCTGCACACAAGAAACATATATATTCAAAAAGAAACTCATAGACTGAGAGTCAAAGCATGGAAAACAATACTGCATGCAACAGGATCACAGATAAAAGCAGGGATAGCTATTCTGTTTGCAGACAAAGTGGATTTCAACCCAAGACTGATTACAAGAGACAAACAAGGTCACTACATCTTTGTAAACAAAGCAATCCAAGAGGAAGAGACATCATAAATACATATGCAACAAATACCAGTGCACCCATATAAAACAAATATTAACAGACTTGAAAAATGACATAAGCGCTAATACATTTCTATTGGAGGATCTCAATACCCCACTGTCACAAATGGATCAACTACACACAAAAAAATCAACAACAGAGTATTAGAACTGAACCAAACTTTTGAACAAATACACTTAGTAGATTATCCATCTACAGAGTATTCTACCCCACAACATCAGAATACTCATTCTTCTCAGCTGCACCAGGGACATTCTCCAAAATAGACCACATACTAGCTCACAGAACATGCTTAAGTAAATACAAAGGAACTGAAATTATCTCATGCATGTTATCAGACCATAGTGCAATGAAACTAGAAAACAAGGGCAAGAGGAATCACAAGAACTTCATAAACACATGGAAATTAAACAACACCCTCCTAAACAACCAATGGGTCACAGATAAAATTAAAGAAGAAATTAGACAGTTTCTACAGCTAAACAATAATGACAATACAACATACCAGAAACTTACAGGACACAATGAAAGCAGTCCTATGAAGGAAACTTACAGTAGTGAACACCCGTATCATGAAAACAGAGTGAGTTCAAATACTTAATGTGCAACCTCAAACTTCTCAAAAAAGAAGAGCAGGTCAAGCCCAAAAGTCATACAAGGGGGGAAATGACAACGATCAGAGCAGAAACTAATGCAATGGAGACCAAGAAAATAATACAGGGCTGGGGATAGAGCTCAGTAACATAGCACCTGCCTGGCAAGCCTGAGTTCTGAGTTCAATTCCCAGTACCCCAAAAAAAGAAAATACAAAGAATCAATAACTCAAATAGTTGGTATTAAATAAAACTGACAAGCCCTTATTTAACCTTATCAAAAAAAAAGACTCAAATCCATGCAATTAGGAATGAAAAGGGTGAAATTTCAATGGACCCTGCAGAAATCTAAATCATCTCTATTTACTTCAAGAAATTATATTTGGGCCAGGGATTTAGCTCAGTGGCTCAATTGATAGCCTGGTAAGCGCAAGGTCTTGAGTTCAATCCCCAGTACCAAAAAAAAAAAAAAAAAAAACAAACCTTAGATTCTACTAAGATGAAAATGCAGAAGAAATCAACAGATTCCCACATACATATGAATTACAAAGTTGAATCAGGAATATATAAAAATCCTACATAAACCAATACCAATGAAATTGAAGATGCAATTTAAAAACCTACCAACAAAGAAAAACCCAGGCCCTGACAGATTCACTGCTGAATTCTACAAGAACTGTAGAAGACCTAATACCACTCCTTCTCAAACTCCTTAATGAAACTAAAAGGGAGGCAATACTCTCAAATTTATTTCTGGAAGCAAGCATTACCCTAATACCAAAACAAGAAGGACTCAACTACGAAAGAGGCAATCTCCCTAATGAACATGGATGCAAAAATCCTCTATAAGATACTGGCAAACAAACAAACAAAAAAAAAAAGATACTGGCAAACAGAATGCAGCAAAGCATCAAAAAGATTATACACCATTATGAAGAGATTATAACCAAATAGATTATAACCAAAAAGATTATAACCAAATAGGATTCATCCTAGGGATGCAGGGATGGTTCAACATACAAAAGTCAGTAAGTGACTGACTTTTGTCAATACCATATTGACAGAGACAAGGACAAAAACCTCATGATCATCTTAATAGATGCAAAAAAAGCTGCTGACAAAGTCCAACACCCACTCATAATAAAAACTCTACAGAAAATTGGAAAACATGGTCTTTATCTCGATCTGATAAAAGCCAACTATGACAAAACCAATAGCCAACATCACACTGAATGGATAAAAACTGAAAGTGTTCACTCTAGAATAAGGAACGAAACAGGAATGTCCACTGTCACCATTCATATTCGATGTATTTCTGGAAGCTTTAGCCAGCACAATTAGATGAGAAAGAAATAAAGGGAATGATAGGAAAGAAAGAAGTTAAATTATCATTATTTGTGGATGACAGGATACTCTACATAGAAGACTCCAAAAACTCCACCAACAGACTTCAAGATTTAATAACCAAATTCAGTAGCATAGCTGGATACAAAGTCAACATTCAAAAATCAATAGCGTTTCTGTACATGAATAACAAACTCACTGAGAGAAAAATTAGAAAACAATACCTTTTGCAATAGCATCCAAAAAAAAAAAAAATACTTAGGAAGCAACCTAGCAAAGGATGTAAAAGACTTCTATACTGAAAACTACAGTACTCTAAAAAGGGACATTGAAGAGGGTATCAGAAAGCACAAGGAAAGATATCCCTTGTTCTTGGGTAGAAAGATCAAGTATAGTGAAAATGGCCACACTTCAAAAACTGCTATATATTTAATGCAATTCTGATCAAAATTCCAACAGCATATCTCACAGAATTAGAGAAAACAATCGTAAAATTCATTTAGAACCAGAAGAAACCTAGAATAGCAAAGGCAATTCTGGGCAACATAATCCCAGATTTGAAATTATACTACAAAGCTACCATAGTGAAAACAGCATGGTACTGGCCAAAAAAAAAAACAAAACCAGGGATCAATGGAACAGATTAGAAGATGCAGAAACAACTCCAAACACACCTAGCCACTTTATCGCTTTTGGTTTTGTTTTGTTTTATTTTATTTTGTTTTTTTGAGGCACAATCTCACTATTCAGATCAGGCTGGCCTCACACTCCCATTAATCTTCCTGTCTCAGCCTCCCAAGTGCTAGGATTACAGGCATATGACACCACATCTGGCCAGTCATGTTATCTTTGACAAAGGTGCCAAATACATTGATTAGAAGGAAGACAGCCTCTTTAATAAAGAGTGCTAGAAAAACTGGCTTTCTACATGCCAAACATTAAAATTAGACCCATATTTTTCACCATGCACTAAACTAAAATCAAAATGGATTAACTATTTAAATATTAGAACAGAAACATTAAATGTGCTGAAAATAAAAGAGGTTGAACTCTTGAAGATACTGGCACAGGCAAAGACTTTATGAATAAAATCCCAATCACCAAGGAACTATCACAAAGAATAAACCACTGGAATCTCATCATATCAAAAAGTTCTTGCACTGCAAGAGAAATCACCAACAGAGTGAAGAGACAACCTACACACAGGGAAAAAAATGTCTGCCAGCTGCTCCTTTAGACAAAGGTTTACTATCTAGAATATATAAAGGACTCAAAAAAATCTGATCCCCCTCAAATTTAAAGATGCAATCCAAAATGCATCTAAAATGAACAGACACTTCTCAGATGAAGAAATAGAAATGGCAAATAAATATATGAAAAAATGTTCAACATCATTGGTTAAAACAACACTGAGACTCCATCTCACTCCAGAAACGATTATTATCAAGAAATCAACCAATAACAAATGTTGGAGAGGCTATGGGGGAAAAGGCTATGGTGGGATTGCAGACTGGTGCAATTGCTACAGAAATCAATGCGGAGATTCCTCAAAAAACTGCAACTAGGAGTTCCAGTCAACTCAGCTATTCCCCTTCTTGGTATCTTCCCAAAAGAATTAAAATCATGCCACAGTGATATATGCATATCCATATTTAAAGTGGCACAGTTTATAATAATTAAATCTTGAAAAGAGCCCAAATGTCCATCAATCAATGAAAAGATAAAGATGTGGGGTTTTTAATACAATCGAGTACTACTCTGCCGTAAAGGATAAGCTTGAGACATTTCTAGCTAAATGGATATACCTTGAGTTGATAGTAAGTGAAATAAATTGGACACACATGTGTAAATAATGCATTATTTCTCTAGTGTGAGAAACCAAAAGTGTAAATAAGGACCAAAATGTATACAAGGTATTGTGAAATAGGAAGAAAACGTTCAAGGGGTGAGGGGAAACAAAGGAGAGAAAAGAGGGGAAGAAAAGAAGAGTAATGTTAAAAAAAAAAGAGAGAAAAGAAGGAAAATGGAAACAAAGTTTTTGTAAATGAGGAGGGCAGGAGAGGTTGAAGGGAGAGTAGGTAAATGGCAAAATAAAAAAAAAGTTGTATCACTTAAGGTACAAAATCTCTACCATGAATGCGATCATTATAGGTACCTAAAGCGTACCAATAAAATCTGACTAGAAACTAGAGAATAAAATGCTTCCCCTAAAGTCGTAAAGAAGGAAAACACAGCACACAGCAACAGCCACTCATTATCGTTGTGTATTGTGTACGGTATGTAAGAGTGTGCGCTGCACTTTCATACACAAACACGAAAGCAGCTGCTGCAGGACAAGGTCACATGGCTATGACTTCACTAGGCCAGGGGAATTTTTCATCACCATTACTTTATGAAACTATTTTTGCATACATGGTCTGTCACTGACCAGGATCTAATTACGTGACACATAACTGGATATTTAAAAAGGAGGGCTCACAGCTGTGCACAGACCCATTGCCGAAAAAGATGTGGATGTTCCTATATTCTGAATGTCTCAGTCTCCCCTCAAAAAACTTCATGTAGAAATCTGAAACCCTGTGTGATGGCATTAGGACTTGGAGCCACCATTAGGAGAAGGGGCTGGGGCACAGCTCAGTGGCAAAGTGCTCGTTTAGCACATGTGAGTCTGAGTCCCAGCCCCGTGCTGCAAGAAAGAGAGACGGGGGAAGAAAACATAAGAAAGATTCTCTCTAGGCCACAGAGGACACCACGAGAGGACAGCAATGTGCACACCCGGAAGAGGCCTTCACCAGGTATCAGATCTGCTATAGCCTTAAACATGGCCACCTCTTCCTCTAGAAGCAAATATTTCTTGTTTAAGCCTCCGGTCTACGGTACTTTTGTACAGTATCCTGGAGTAAGACCAATAGCAAATAAGCAAAATATACTCAACACTGATAGCCTTAAGAGAAATGTACATTAATACCATAATAAAATTGGGTTAAATACCATTAACATTATAAATGTATTCAGTCATAACAGAATGGTTAAAATTAAAGACTGACAACTCCAAGTGCTGGTAAGTATAGCGACTGGTCACATCCTGCATCACTGGTGTGAATGTGCAGTGATCTGGGTCACACTGCAGATCGCACAGCATCACGGACCATGTGTTCCCACAGCCTCAGGGCTGAATGTCCACGGTCACTTCACGCAGAACAGCCCCAACCAGAAACAACCCAAATGCCCAAGAAGGCAACGGTGCACCCATGGGGCAGAACACTGCTAGCTAAAAGTGAACAAACTACAACACATGCAGCACCACAATGACTATCCAAAGCATCATAGCAAGCAAAGGAAGTCAACACTAAAGACCCCACCAATCCACTTTTGTGAGATTCCAGAAAGAGCAATTCTTTGGTAGAGTATCCTCAACCAAAACGCCTGGAATAAGCCAACAGAACAGTCCAACAGGTTAGATTTTGGACCATTCTGAACTTCGGGTTTCTAAATTAGGGATGCTCAACCTGTAGTAAACAGCAAACTGCATGTTGTCAGGGACCAGGAGAAGGGAAGGAATGGCAGAGGGCACAGGGATGTAGGAGGAAGAGGGCTGTTCAAGTTCAACGGCATGACTGTCACGACAGCTGCAGACTGCTTATTTGAGATGAGCATGCTATGTGCAACTTTTAACTCAATAAAGATGGCTCCCCTAAATTAATTTCAGTTGTTCTATGAACTATAAAACAAGTCTCTTAGAGGATAATATAGACTATCTTCATGCTTTTTGTATAAATACTTCTTAAGTAGGAACAACAATAAAACTAATAACCAAGACACACTGGCCATAAAGGGTAGATACAATGGAGAATGATGAAATTTAAAACTTCTGACATCGAAAAACACCTTTAAGAATAGCAAAAGGTAAGGACTAGAGGGTAAAACATTTGCGACAAACATGACCAAAAAAGGGCTTTATTCAGAACTTCTAAAGAATGCCTTACACGGTTGGCTAGGCAGGAGGTCCACAAGTTTCAATCCAACTCAGTGACGTGACTAGACCTTGTATTTAGAAGGAAAAAAAAAAAAACAAATAAACCCCTCCGTGTGTGTGTGTGTGTATGTGTATGTGAGACTTCCAAAAGAATAACTTGTATAAATATTTGAATAGTAAATTTACTGTGACATCGTAAGAGTAACACAAGTTACTGGTGGCCTCTACAATTACAAGAGGTGCTCAAAGTGGTGACCATGAGCTTCTAGACATTGCTATGGTGAGCTGTCAAAGTGTGTATGTGTTTTTTTGGCAGTGCCCTTCCTCCCTCCCTCTCTCTCTCTCTCTCTCTCTCTCTCTCTCTCTCTATATATATATATATATATATATATATACACACATACACAGATACATATATAACATATGTATTTAACACATATGTGTATCTGTACATATACTATATATGTGAAATGTACCTCAGTACAACTGCCCTGCATTCAATATCCAGTAAAAAATATGAACACATACACACAAAAACAAGAGTTTTGAACAGGTGCTTCATACGAGAAAGAGATCCAAGCAGCTACGCTGCACAGCAATGCACTCCACACACCCATCCAGGGGAATTGCAGCAGAAGCCCATGGACCCACTCAGCCCATCAGAGCCACCTGACAGCCAAGCTGAGGAGGTGACAGCTGGAGGTGTCCATGAGGATGGGAAGCAACAGAACTGCACTGCCACTGGGAGAAGGTGCAGGAAGGGTCCTAAAGAGCATGCAGACAGCAGGTCCTGGAGGAGAGACCATCCCCAGCAGGAATGTGTGCAGATCGAGTGCGGAGGACAGTCCAAGCCCTTCCCAGCAGCACTAGTCCTAGGTGAGAAAACAGGTGCCACCCAAATATCTATCAAAAGAGACCAAGAAACCATGGTAGTCAAACAATGGAATAAAAACAAAAAAAAAAATGATTCTAACTACACATTCTAACCCAATGGTGTGCAAGGACAACTGAGCCTGAAATACACACTGTACCAGTATATTTGCAGATATGCAAAAAACCAAGCCAGATATGGTAAGGCACACCTGTAATCACAGCACTTGGGAGCAAGAGGAAAGAGCACTATCTTGAGTTTGAGGCCTTAACTATACAATGAGTCTCAAAAACATAAATTAAATTAAAATAAAAGTGCTGCACTGTTCTAGAACATGTGCATGAGTAGAAAGAGCCAGACAAGACCCTGTTTGCAGCAGGCCACCTTCTCTCATCACAGGAAGGGTGCTCCTGAGGTGGCTGGTGGTGCAGTCTCATTCCCTACAATTTTCTCTATGTCAGTTCCACTCTGCACCAACACAGTTTAAAAAGTTCTCCTACAAGGAACTCTTCCCATCTCTGGGGGGCAACTGTGATCCTGCCTGAGTGTGGGCTGAGAATCAGACATCTCATGTCATCCTGTCCCCCATCCAGAGTCCCCCCCCCTTCCCCCTGCCTAGCAAGTGGGAGCCAGTGAACTACACATCTTGTGAAAAGATTGGTTATGTTATTTAGTATGAGCTCTCCGTATGCAAAGATAAGGACAACCATTTGGAAGAAAACGAGACAATATGACAGATAGTGAAGATCTCTGGTTGTCTAGCTTTGAAATTTGTGCTTTCTTATAGAAAAAAATTAAAAATAAAAAATTTTTAAAAAAAGTTCTCCTGCAACGAGGCAGGCGGGAAGGTGGTGGTGATGACGAAAGCTGGCAGAGACAGCTGGGCTCACTGCCGTGGACACAGCCAGTGAGCGAAAGCACAGTCCCAGATGTTAAACCATCACATGAGCAGCCGCACTCAGCCTGGCACAGGGAGGAAGGAGAGGTCTAGCTGGGGCACCTGGTAAGAGAAGCAGCTCTGCAGCCCAAGGAAGACTGAGGCTGCAGATGGAAGCTCGAGAGTACTTGCCACGCAGCACATGTAAGCCAGAACTGGACGGGCCTCTACAGCGTTTCTCCAGGAACACTGGGAAACAGGATGACGTTTCAGATGTTACAAGGATGGGGACATGTTCTGGAAATTTAGTAGGAGGGGCCAGGAATGCTCATGCCCACCATCAGCCAGGTAAGGAAAACTCTTTTCATTCAAAATGCCAACACCACCTGTTGAGAAACCCTGATCCTAATAAAGAGGTCCAGGAGTCAAGCACTGTTACAAGGAGACGCTAATGTGGGGAAGTGGGAAGAGCAAGACCCAAGAAGAGGCCCCAGAAGGAGGACAAAGGCTGGACAGCACAACCCATAGTCAAATGCTTCTAGGGCTCCAGGAGGGAGTAGGTGCATAAGTAAGGCTGAGCCCAAGCTGGAAGACACATCTCATGTCTGCTCAGGGAGCAGAATGAAGGAAAAAACAGACCCCAGGCTCTACACACCGAGCATCAAGTCCAGTCCTAGCATCAAAAATCAAACCATCCATTCATAAGAAAACAAGATTAACACCAATGGGGAGTAAACTGCTAAAAACAGGGGCAAGGGAACCAAACCAAGGTCTGTAGGAAACCAAATAGGTGCCTAAGAGCCAAATGTGATGGGATTCTACTCATTGCTGTTGTGTGACCATGAGGACCTTGTACCAAAAACAACTGGCTTTATTTGTCGCTGGAGTTCCCCTCTGGAACTCCCCTTTACTGCCTCCACTGAGGAGAGGGAAGGGATTTCTCAAATCTGCAATTCCAGTGATCCAGCCACAAGCCCCAGCCCACTTGCCTGGGAGCAACAGCGACATCTAGCGGTCAGCAAGGACCTGTGCCATGAGCTCTGCAAGGAAGGCTTTAGCAACTACAGAACAAGCTTGGGTTTGTTTTCATCACACACATGCACGCGCGCACACACACACACACACACACACACCCCATACATGGTTTCATGCTTACTGATAAAAACAGGCTCCAAAAGAGAAGCAAATCTTACCTATATCAGAAATTCTAAAAGACCATTCCTTGATAATAATTTTCTGAGAATGTTAATTTGCTTAAAAATTACTTTGCTTAAAACAGTGACTTAAAAAATACCTGCCACACAAGATGAAACATAAGCTTGACCCAGCAGTTCTATTTCTAGCAACCCATCCCACAGATACCCTGGTAAAAATAAGAAAAGATGTGCACATTTCCCAATCATTTCTAGAATATTTGTAATAGGAAAAGTGGGGGAACATGGATGTAACCCAAATGTCTAGGTGAATGGTATACTCCACAGCTGTAACTATGCCTACTGACTTGTACAGACAGAACTCCATGCAAAAAGCAATAGATTGGGGCTGGGGATTTAGCTCAGTGGCACAAGCACCTGCCTGGCAAGTGCAAGGTCATGAGCTCAAAAGAAAAAAAAAAAAGCAATAGATCAAAGTGTGTAGTTAGGCTCTTTGAATGAGGTCACTCTGGTGTCCTTATGAGAAGAGATGAGGACAGAGGCACAAAAAGAGATCTCAGGAGGAACCAGTCCCACCTGTACCATGATCTGGGGCTTCTAGTCACTAGGACTGAGAAGATGAGTTTCTCTTGCTTCTCAGCAAGTCTATGTTTTGGCAGCAGAGAAAATAACACAGAGGTGGAGCATTTGCAAGTAATATGCAAACAAACCTTGGCCTTGATCTCCTCCATGGAGCACATAAAACTACCTGATATGGATCACAGATCTAAATGTAAGGGCTAAAACTATAAAGCTCCTAGAAAAAAACCATAAGAGAAAACTGCAGTAACTTTCCACTTAGCAATGATTTCTTAAATATAAGACAAAATCAATAAATATTAAAGTCAGTATGTTGCTCTTCACTGAAATTTTGTTTATAGTTTGCGTTTTAAATGGCAGAATTATGCAAATCAGAAGGAAAGCCCCAAGAAAGGTGTTATGGGTATTTTCAGTCAAGGAAGATAAACAGCCTAGAAATGTGCTACACAACAATGAGAAACAGGGCTGAGGGTTTAGCTCAGCAGTGTTAAGTGCCTGCCTGGCAAGCCAGAGGTTGTGAGTTTCATCCCCATACCAAAAAAAAAAAAAAAAAAAAAAAAAAAAAAAAAAAAAAAAAAAAAAAAAAAAAAAAAAAAAAAAAAAAAACCACTGAGAAACAGTTGACAAAATCATATATACTTAAATATATACCTAATATACAACAGAATGATATACACTTAAAAATGTTAAGGGGAGCTGAGTGCTATGATGCACACCTGTAATCCCACCACTCAGGAGACTAAGGCAGGCGTATCATTGTCATTGTGAGTTTGAAACCAGCCTGGGCTACAAAGTGAGTTCAAGGCCAACCCGAACTACATAGCAAGCAAGACCCTGTCTCAAAAAGACAAAAACAAAAACAAAAAAATGTTAAAACTAAAATAAAAACTAGGAGGGGTAGTCTCTGGCTAAGAAGAAATACAAGACAAATATCCAACAAAAGATTTGTACCTACAAAACAAAAAGAAATATTATAACTCAGGAACAACACAATTTAAAAATGAGCAGAGACTCAAGACATTTCATCAGCAAAAAACAACCCCACATAGATGGCAAATAATTAGTCACCAGAAAAATCCAAATGGAAACCACAGTAACAATGGGGTGCAGTGGCCAAGACAGGAAGATCACAAGTTTGAGCCCAGCCTTGGCAACCTAGCAAAACCTATCTCAAAAATAAAACTGGGAATGGAGATACAGCTCAGTGTAGAGGCCCTGAGCTCAGAGATAGTACAGCAAAATGAAACAATGCTGCAGTAAGATGCTAATACACATCCAGCGGAGTACCTGAGTATCTAAAACCTGACCATCCCAAGCCTCAGTGGGAGGAAGAGGAACCGAACTCCTCATAGGATTAGTGAGGGTGGAAAATGGTACGGCTGCTTGGGAAGGTTCTTTTCACTTCTCGCTGACCCCAATGCTGATGCAGGAGAAACAAAGCGCGATCCGCAGAAAGACATGAGCACAACGAACACACAGGGCATGTGGGTCTGTGACAGCCAAGAGCTGGGAAGAGCCCCGGTACACAGACAAGGGCGGGCTGTTCACAAGATGGAAGCTCACTCCACAATGAAAGAAAGATGGTAGCCGTCCTCCCATACCTGGGGCTGGGTTTCCCAGGGTTTCAGTTCCTTGCCAACTAAGGTTTGAAAACATTCACAGATGCTGTGCTGCTGCCTGTGATCCCAGCACGCTGGGAGGCTGAGGCGGGAGAACCGAAAGTTCAAGCCAGGCCAGGGCAATGCAGCAGGACCCTGTGTCAAAAAAATTTTAAAGGGACTGGTGATGTAGCTTAATGTTAAGGCCTTAAGTTTCCAGTACAAAGTAAATTCCAGAAAGTTTATTCCAGAAATAAACAATGCACAAGTTTCAAATGGCTGTTCAGAGAACTGCAAAGAAATCTCACGCTGCCCCGCTCCATCCTGCCCAGGATGTGAATCATCGCCCCCTGCCCAGCACATGCAGGTTGTGTCCCCACAGGCCCTGCTGCAACTGTGGGCAGGGAGATCACAGCCACCTAACCTTGATCACAGCACGCTGTCCCAACTGTCCCACTGCATTATGAATTATTCTTTTACTCCCCCATCTGTGGGGGAGCACTAGTGGCAGCAAGAAACAACAGGACTGAAGCTGTTGTTCACGTCAAAGATTAGGCTGAGCTGAAGAAGTCTGACAAAAACTGCAGAAGACTCCACAGGGTGTGAAGGCAGAGCAGTCATTCCTGGGAAGCAGGGCAGGACAGATGGACATCCAGGGCAGGGAAACCTCTGCAGACCCTGGCTATGCCCACTGCCATGACTACACTGATGGTCCTCCAGACACACACATCGCGGTGCCCCTCGTGCACTGTGTCTGTTCACCGTGTGGGGATACCAACTTCGCAAAGCTACTTTCCTATGGCCCTGAAGCAAGGCCAGCAGATTGCTATAGCTGCTGGTTTCAAACAGGAGACTAAAGAGAATTCTTTCTGTGGTCTGTTGGCCATTTCAGAACTTTGGAAATGAAATGGTCAATTCGTCAGAAAGAAATAGCAGGTGAGTATGGCAGACTTTAGGGGGCCTGCAGGGGAGAGACTCTGGTGCCTCAGGACCTGCACCATGCGGTTGACTCAGGATGCCAGGAGAACAAAGAGCTCCTCCCCTCTCTGGGGGGTGGCTGAGAGTGTGGCAGACTTTCGGCGGCCTGAAGGAGAGAGACCCTGGTGCGCATCAGGACCTGCACTGTGCTGTTGCCTCGGGGTGCCAGGAGAACAAGGAGCTCCTCCCCTCTCTGGGGGGCGGCTGAGAATGTGGCAGACTTTCGGCGGCCCGAAAGAGAAAGACCCTGGTGCATCGGGACCTGCACCATGCGGTTGACTCGGGGCGCCGGGAGAACAAGGAGCTCTTCCCCTCTCTGGGGGGCGGCTGAGAGTGTGGCAGACTTTCGGCGCCCGAAGGAGAAAGACCCTGGTGCATCAGGACCTGCAACATATGGTTCGCTTGGGATGCTGGGAGAACAAGGAGCTCTTCCCATTTCTGGGGGGCAACTGTGATCCTGCCTGCATGTGGGCTGAGAATCAGACATCTCATGTCATCCTGTCCCCCATCACGTGTCCCCCTTCCCTCCCCCCCTGCCTAGCAAGTGGGAGCCAGTGAACTACACATCTTGTGAAAAGATTGGCTATGTTATTTAGTATGACCTCTCCATATGCAACGATAAGGACAACCATTTGGAAGAAAACAAGAGACAATATGACAGATAGTGAAGATCTCTGGTTGTCTTGCTTTGAAATTTATGCTTTCTTATGTCCCATTCTGTTCTGTTTTGTTGTGTTTAATTTTACTCTCTTTTAAAATAAAATTTAAAAAATTAAAAAAAAAAAAGCTACTTTCCTTACAGAGGCTGGGAAAAGAAGATACCACAAAGGCTGAAAAGACTGAGCACAAACAGGGATATGGTACCTGGAACACAGAATCACCCATACCAGATCAGAGGAAGAAAAAACTCCAGTCAATCTACAACACAGTCAAACAACCCTATGTAAAACATGAAGAGATATGTGAAAAGAAAAACACAAGTGTACTTCTGCTGGTGGTGGGAAGAAGCACAATGATTTGACTCACCACTCACAGTCTACCACACAAGCCCAGAGCCATGGACATTGTGTCAGTCAGCCTTCTGTTACTGTAACAAAACACCCAAGATGATGCCCATTTATCCGGGCTCAGTTTTGAAGGTTCCAGACCATGAGCAGGTGCCCCCACTGTTTGAAGGCAGTAGACATTGTAACAGAAACCAGGAGACTCAGCCAGGACACAAAGAGTGAACACAAAGAGTAGATGGAGCATTAGGGGCCTTCTGATGATTGAGAGCATGACCTTGAAGATGATACTGGGGCCACAGCCTCTCCTCCTCCTGTCTTTCACGTCCTGGCTGCAAGGTAAAGAGCTGTGTTCCGCTACTTGCTGCCACCATGATGTACTCCCTGCCACAGGTCCAAAAGCAATGATTCTGCCTCACTGTGGGCAGAAACCTCCAAAGCTGTGAGCTAAAACAAACCATTCCTCTTTATAATTTCAAGTATTTTGTTACAGTAATGAAAAGCTGAGTAACCCAGATATATTAATTTATTTAATCTGAAAACTAATCTTTTATATGCTCTTACATATAAAATATACTTTATAATTAAAAAAAAACTTTATAAACTCTAAAAAGGAGAACTGGCAGGGAGTGACAGTCACAGGAGGGCCAGCCAGGGATGGTTTCTCCCCGAAGTGGAGAGGCACAAGTGCTAAGGGTATCCAGGGAGGACAGCGCCAAAGCCGGAGACAAGCCCGGGGAGAGATTAGCAAGGGTAGAGGTGCTGATGAATTAGAGGGTGAAGGGCCGGGGCAGAGCATTAGAGTGCCCCCAACCCTCAATGTTTCTCACTGCACTGGCAGGGCAGTATGATTTATGCCAGGATCTCTATGCATTTCTTAAGCTCACCTCAAACTGCAACCTGCCTGCCAGTCTCCAGATCCCAACCTGTGCAAAGCCTGGCTTGACTTAAATCTTAAACCTTGACAGGATATGTCTGCTGTGCTGAGAACGGGACAAAGTAGAGCAGGAGGACCAGGTAGAACCGGAAACAAGAGTCCAGGCTGGAGGTGTGAGTGGCCAGGACTTGCCTGGGGACATAGATGCTACACTCAGGCAGAGTCTGGAGGGAGGATATAAAAGACAGTGAGCTGGCAGAACACCAAATGACTAGAAAAGGCCTGCCATCATTCGCAGTGGGACGCACAGGATGGAGCCAGTTTTGGACATTTAAGTTCTGGGTTCCTATTAAAATACCATACTGGGCAAATGGTACCCCCCAAAATTCAAGTCCTCCCAAAATCTGTTAATGTTACTTGCAAATAGGGTCTTTGTAAATGTAACAGAGAGAAAGCCAGGTAGAGTGGCACACACCTGTAATCCTAACCACTGGGGAAGCTGAGGTGGAATGATCAAAAATAGTGAGATCCTGTCTCAAAATAAAAAGCACTGAAGGGCTTGCTCAGCAAGCAAAGGCCCTTGGTTCAATCCCCAGTTTAAAAAAAAAAAAAAAAAATGAAGTCACACTGACCAGGGTGGGCTATAAGCTAATGACTGATATCCCTGTTGTTTTCTGAGATGGGTTTTATTGTGTTGCCGAAACTGGCCTTCAATTCAAGAGGCCCCCAAGTAGCTGGGGGACAGAGCTATCCCACTCCACCTAGCAACTGGCATCCTTATAAATGCAAACTCTGGGGGAAAAAAGACAAGATGGCGGACTGGTAGGTAGCAGGAGAGAGACCCTCTCTGAGAGAGACAGCTCAAATGCCAGAATAAAACATCCTGGAGAGACCCAAACAGAGAGAGATAGACTCTCACAACACAGAAAGAAACTAAAGCGCAAAAACCCACTCGAATAAGAGGTCCTGGGGCTACTATTAGTGAAGATAAGATCAGCGAGCA
>PVJX010008136.1:0-34206 GCA_004027295.1 Dolichotis patagonum
TGATCTTATCTTCACTAATAGTAGCCCCAGGACCTCTTATTTGAGCGGGTTTTTGTGCTTTAGTTTCTTTCTGGGTTGTGAGAGTCTATCTCTCTCTGTTTGGGTCTCTCCAGGGTGTTTTATTCTGGCATTTGAGCTGTCTCTCTCAGAGAGGGTCTCTCTCCTGCTACCTACCAGTCCACCATCTTGTCTCTTCTCAGTGTGCTTCCCTCTTCTACATCGGAATTTTTAAAAATTAATTTTGAATAATCTCTGAAAACACAAGAAAGCATTCAGAGTGGGACAGGTGAAGTTAGCAAAGAAAACAATGAGTTTGCAAAGGAAATAGAAAATACTTACATTAAGGAGAATGATTTCGCTTGTGGGCTGATGTCAATCTCCAGGTGGTGGCTGACTGCACCCATCTTCAGTTTAGCTAAATAAAGGCCAGGCCTGTATCTGCCTGCTCGTGGCTTGAAGGCGTTTACCATTATACTGTGACAGGTCAGCCTTCCAGGGCTCTGTTTCAGAAGGAACATAAAAAAGAAGAATTATTGGATTAGAGATCTGACAAACAAAGGGACACCTGCTAGGCATGTCCAGACATTAACAGGAGAAGCCTCCCAGAGCTGTTAGCCTGCTTGTCTAATGGCTCATTCAGGGTAAGTTATATATGATTCCACTGAAAAAGCACTTTGCTGTTACAAGATATGCCTGTCTGATGAAACGCAAGAAACATCTCGTATAATTGTCGCAATAGGATTTTTTTAAACACGTTTTTAATGTTTCCTCTACAAAGCCTTTTAACAAAATTTTCTCTATTATTTTCTTAAAGGTATTGATTTTGTTGGACTCACGAAAAATTGTTTTGTATTCATTGGATCTTCAAACAAGATAATTTTTTAACCTTTTCTGAAAAGTAATTCCTCAGGGAATGGCTAGAGAATCATTGTAAATCATAAAGTATTCATGATGGCTTGAGAGTATTAAGGCTTTTCCCCATTGTCTGCCTCCAGATATATTACCCTGAAATATCAGTTGCAAAAGAAATTCTATGGATCACACATTTGGTTTGCAAAAGATTTTCTCCACAGATATGTACATAGTTAGATCAGTGTTTTGGAGGTGATCTAACATCAGGAATGCACATCAGTTTTTGTTTCTCAGAAATGCTACACAGACACTGTAGGCTTTTTACATATCTCTTAATCTGTTTCTATACCTTACAGATACAATGATTTATTTATGACAGTTTGATTGTGCTGACTCACTCAAACAAGAAAAAGTAAAGGCATTCAAAAGCCAAATACCATGACTTGCTTAATAGCCTCCACATTTGATTTTAGCATTTTGGTGATTTTATGGGTGAAAAGGACATGTTTATTTCCCATGATTTCAATTAATTTAAAAAGCTTTGGTTAATTAAATATTTCAGCAGTACTGGTTTGAATTTGTAATTACTTCATATGTAACATTAAATTAACAGACATTTTATCATTTATTTTAATTGATAAAAATCATATGTCTATATCATGTACAATATATTTTGACAGATGTAGACATTGAGGATTGGCTAAATCAATCTAGCCAAACATTACATATTTATTTATTTATTTATTTATTTTTGGGTGAAAATAGAGTCTTCTGTCAACAATTCTCAAGAAACTACATATATAATTTTTTGAGAAGGTTTCTTGCCGTGTTTTGCAAGATCTCCCCAACACAGGCCTCCAAGTCATGGTTTCAACCTCCCATTGAGCCTGTGTCGTAGATGGGATCCCAGGCCTAGACCACCACGCTCCACCGTGAACAGAATACACTGGAGTTCATTCGGGTCACAATGCTGCAGGATACGCCTCTTAAACTTATTTTGCTTTTTAAGGCTTAATGTGGCTCTATAAATTAATTGACTGATACAATGGATTTTTGTCATGGGACCACAATAAGTATATAACTTTCTGTCATTCTGCCTTAAAAAATTCAGTATTGAGTCTCATAAAATGCCTCTGACAGTGAATGTAGGTTGCACGCATACTAACTGAATTTGCAGTATATGACTATGTATCTCCAATGAGTGTTTTTTTAAACCTTAATATTAGTAACATTACTTTAGCAAAAATGAGATTTATTAATACTATTAATAAGATGGAAAATGCTACTCCTTGTCAAGGAAGTGTGTTTATCTTATCAACCAAGATTTTAAAAATAGTTTAGATTTTTAGTATAACTTTAGTAAAACTTAATCTTTGACCTTACATTTTTAATTGGTCTAAAATTCTTGCAAATTATAGAAATATTTAGAATGCTTTTTCACTATTTAGAGGTGAAAAGAGCAGATATCATGAATTAGTATAAAATGAGATACATTTCTATCTTTTAAGTTTTAAAAAATTGTTTTTCATTTCTCATTAATAAATTTTACTCAACATTTAAAGCATCACATACTTAAATACAGAGACACTTCTATGTTGCAGTAGCCAAAAATAAATAAGGAGAGTAGATTTTAAAGCCTTTTTGCATTTCAACCAACTAAAGAATAAATTGTGTGAGTATGAAGAGCAGATGCAACTCTCCTGTTCTCACTGAGCCCCAAGTTTACACTGAGCCTCGATTCAAAGGCATCCAATCCACCCTGAAAGAATATGTTACAAAATGAGCAACTGCACTGAGCATCTCCAGCCCATTTTCCACTTCTACAGTTGCCTTAAGGCACTAATAAGTAGCTCAGGGAAAAGAGAGAGAGAGAAGAAAGAAGCAAAGGAAATGAAATTTTTCTTATGGAGGTTTTCCAACTAGCCCTAGGTACATTAAACTACCCTTAGCTACTTAAGGCATAAATTGTCCTCTTAGGCTACTCAGGCAATTTCACACCTGCCGGGCTTTTGCCCTTCCTGCCTGCAGCCAATGGAGTTCATTGCTTTCCATGAGTGCACCAAGTTGTCATTAGGATAATGACTTCATAATTTTAATGAAAAGCATATATGAGTCCAGTGGCCTATAGATAGTTCCATGGAGTCAGTATGGACCCAGAGCAGACAGTCTAATTAAATCAAAGACTTTTTAATCACCTGATCTTTCTTGTTTGTTTGCTTTAATACAATATATGGACAATGACACCTGACATATTTGCATACGGGGTCCTGGGATGAGATCAAGAGCCTTGTGCATGCTAATCCTAACGCTAACCACTAGGCTAGATCCCCAGCTTTTATTGAGATGGAGTCTCACTAAGCTGCTCATACTGGCCTTGAATTTCTGGGCTCACACAATCCCCTCTAAGCCTTTCTAGTACTTTCAACCCTAACTGATAGGAGTTACTACTTATTGTCCTTCTATCTCTAGGGTAATAAGATCCTCAAAATGAAAATAATAAAGTACATTATCTCACAAAATGCATAGTTTTTATAAGAAATTCTGCCTTAAATGATAATAAAGTTAATACTTGTGGATAGCTTTCTTGAAAACAATATTGCATGAACTCTTCATCTGGGAATATGTGAGAAGAAACATAAAAAATGAAAGTTTCCACAGATTATATTCAGGATTTTGTTTCAGGCAAACTCAGAGTATGGTGTTGTCCTAAAAAATGTAAGCATCTGCCATTCTCAGAAAACTGGTCTTAGAGTGGTGGTGAGTCTTACATTCAGGGTCATAGGCATTTTCACAAAAGGCATTTTATATGCAGATTATCAAAGAATAATTACTAAATGTGTGACACTTCCTAACATTCTGGAATAAATAGATGATATCGCACATTTGACTCTTATACTCTAATTTTAAAAGCTACTGAGAAATCAGATATAATTGAGTTCTCAATTATGAATTTTGCCAATTTATTATTTAAAAGAAAAAAAATAGAATCATCAGAGCCAAGAGAGAGAATGTCTTCATCCAACACATGTTCTTCTTTTGAACCAAGAATACAGAAAGCTAAATTGTCATTATAATTGGACTTATTGAATATAGAATCTGAAAATGGGACACATTAGCAGTTTAGCAAATATAAACATGAGTTCTAAAGTCACACACACCTGGTTTACAACTTTTACCTTTTGATATGTTAGGTTTGAAAATTAGTTTTCATGATATGGAGAAAAGTACCTATTTCATCAACTCAAGGTTTAAATAAAATATATGCAACGTTCTGATCACAGTACGAGGGAAGAAAGAACCCCATACATGCTAGAGATTAGCTATGGCATCACTGGCGAGCTTTGTCAGACAAAGAATGCTCCGTGAGTCCACTTTCACAGAGCGGTTGTATTCAACACTGGGCTTCTGAGATGTTACCTGCAGCTGTGCGTAAGATTGTTTCCGTAGCCGTCATTTTCACCATCCTTCTCTAGGACCCCTGTTCTCAATCACTTTGTCATTTTCCAGACTTCCTAAGACTGCTTTTTCAGAGTACACCACGGTGCACCGCCTTGGTGTCTTCATAACTCGGTGCCAGTCCATTACATGATGCACTCACCCTTGGTGCTCAGAGGAAATTCACTTTTCTCTCTTCAACATCTTGGGGAGAACTTACTAGAGTTCCCAGATCTCAGTAACACACTTTATTTATGATAATGGCAGCTTTTCACAGTTTTAGGTCAATAGCCCAGAATTTTCTTCCATTACTTCTCATGTGAAAAGTTGTCTTGTGTACTTACAAACTAAACATAAATACAGGTAAAATGATTAATTTTGAGAAATAATAGAAACTCAATCTCTCCATAGAACATATATCTACCTGGAACCAATTCACTTTGCTCATTTGTATTATTGAGTGAATGAATATATTCTTAATAAAGATGTGATGACAGCCCACTTTATCTTATAACTAATAGGCAGTTATTTTAAAAACTGGTTAAATGGCTTATCCAATTTTAGAATATTTATGTACATTGTTATATCTATAAAAATATAACATTTCTCAAATAAACATTTCCCATGTGTGTATACATATAGATATACCTATGCATCTGTCTGCTTTTGTCTGTGTTCTTCAGAGAAGCAGCCTCAAAAGGATGTGCCTATGTTGGTGTGTAGAGAGTAAATGGACCTGAAGAAAGAGAGTAAAGGAGAGGAAGAGATTTATTTTAAGGAATTAGTTCATAGGCTGGCGAGTAAGAAATCTGCAGGCCAGTTTGCTGGAGATGGAGGAGGAATTAATGGTGCAGGTCCAGTCTGAAGGCAGTCCGGGGACACAATTCCCCTTCCTTGGGGGAGCTGTAATGTCAAAGGCCTTATGCTGACTGCATGAGACTTGTGCACGCAAAGGAAGGGAACATACATTACTCAAAGTGTACTGACTTAAGTGTTAATAACATGTGAAATAAAAATTCACAGCAACATCTACATTGGCATTTGGGCAGAAAAGTGCAAACCATACTGTAACAAAGTCAACATACACAGTAACATGAGCCATCAGTACATACACAAATATAAATCTATATATTTCCTTGTGTATTGAAAAAGCTAATAGATCCCCTTGATTTTTAAAAAACAAGCCAGTCAAACCAATCATAAAATCATCATAAATCCTATATCAGTATAATTAAATTAATCCCTTTTTGTTATTTATAATCTATATTTTATTTTGAAACATTGAAACATTATAAAACCAATTAGCTTCAGTAAATATAAGTAACATGTAAAAAGAAAGAAAAAATTCTTTTGTAATTTTGGAAATGTCAAACAGATAAAGAAAATATGTCTCCAAATGTAGAAGAAACCAGAAAGAATCCACGAGGACACAGCTTGGGAGAAAACTGTTCCTCATCTTCTCACTAACCTATCAATATGACGACCCTCCTCAACACATTTCCGTCCTCAGCCTGCCGGGAACAGCGCGGTGAGATTAGCTCCTTAAATCACAATTTGGCTTCAGCTTAATGGTTAGATGTTTAGTATTGCCTTTGTGGGTTTACACTGAAGACAGAGAAATACATTTACTTTCATTGAAGTAATGCAACTTAATACCTTATGAAATATTTCTAAGATGTGATAAAATTACAGATCTTTCCATTGTATGTGTGTATCCTTTGATTCATTTATTTATTCAACAAATAATTATGAGCATCTGCTACGTTCCCAGCAGTACTCCAGGTTCTGAGGAGTGACAACTTAGAAAAGTTGCTAATTTGGCTAATCTTTTATTTTAGTAGAAGAGGCAGAAAAGCCAGCAAACATATAAGCAAATAAAATAAGTTAAGAACCACACAGAGAATAAAAAGAAAGTGAGACGCCACCGCTGGAGTGGGTACTGTAGACTGCAAGGGAAGGAACGGCTTTGGTGAAAGTCAGCATCTGCAGTCAGTCACAGCAGGTGGACGGGCACCCCGGGAAGCTGGTACAAGCAGTGTGCGGAGAGTGAGCTTGGCATTGCACAGAGGAACGCAGTGTAGCCTCAGGGCAGCCTGTGATGGTGAGTCTCCCCGGGGGCCTTTGGAGAGGAGATAATCAGAGGTCATAGCCCATCTCCATCAGAGTGGCAGCCAGCACTGTTTTAGAATGACAGGGAAAGCTCAGGAGGAGCTTGTGTTTTTCTGTTTCTGTTCTTTTTCTGCTTTTTGTATGCTTTTAAAATCAGGGACAAGTGTTCTTGAGTCATCTTTGGAAAATAATTTGCTGGAGTTTTATATGTGAGGACAGACTGCAGAAAAGAGTGGGAATTAAAGAGGGTGAGAATAAAAAGCTAGAAAAATAGACAGATCTTTTATTATTCTCTTGTTTTTTTTTCTCTTCAATATCCATGCAGCTTACTAGCTATGTAATGTTTGAATGCTTATTTACCTGAAATTTATTTTGGTATAAAGAGTAAAAGAGACATCCATTGTGCTTTTTGTACATAGGTAACCTATTAATGCAATGTCATTAATTTAGTAACCAAAGATGGTGTAAATATTTTTATGTCTATAGTCAAAGAAATTTTTGAATACGCTTTGAGGAAGAAATACATTTAAAAATCACAGGCAGTTTTTCTACTCCTAGACACAAACCTCAAGAAATTCTTGCACAGATACATGCAAAGCTCGTATATATGGCAGTAGGGAGTTAGATATAACCTATATATCCATCTCTAGAAAAACAGATAAATAAAACATAGAAAACCACACTCCTAGATGCACACTAGCAATAAGAAATAAACCAGCTATGTGACATGGATTGCTCCCCAAACAAGGGTGGATTTGAAAACCAGGACAAGACTGGGATTTTATATAAAAACTTTGAAAAACTGAAAGTAGACCAAAACCATGTAGTATTTCCAAAAATATGTTTATATTTAAGAACATAAATCAAACACATTGCACATGGTCCCTACAGTCAGAATGGGAAATAAGCAAAGCAAAACTTGAAATGACCCATGGGCTGAGCAGTGGCAGTGCTAATGTTAACAATAAGGAGAAATGTAAGATGCATTCCAATTTTAGACATAACTGTGATAAAGTACTTTGGAGACCTGATGACTATAGTAACTTGTAACACAGGCTTATGCATTGGAGATTTTAATAAAATATAAGAGGAATAGGATAGGGAATAACTTCTTTACTATCATAAAAAATAATTGTACGATTTAAAAGTTAAAATGCTAAAGTATCATATGCAATATTTAATATATCAGTAACCAACATATTTCTATTTAAACTTAGGATATTTCTATTTGTCCTTAGTTCAATCCTGTGCCTTACTGTTTCCAGTTTTCAAAAGCCTTTGCAGATCTTTGCTCCTAAGATATATCACTAAACTATTTCCCCTCCTTTTTTCATAACTCTGGTCCAGCTTTAGGCCAACTCCTTTCTCTCTTCATAGAGTCTAAACTTGTCAGCAGCCATAATGCTTTGTGATCTTTCAAAAATGAAAATGCAATTATTTAACTTCTGTTCTTAAATTTTTTTGATGTGTTTGTACTTACTGTCCTGGCAGTAACATCCAAACTGCTTGCTTTTTATGCAACTTTCATTATCTGGTCCTTGATTACCTTCTCTTTCTAATGTCTTCCTTAGGCATCCCTTCTTTAATCAGTTAGATCACATTTGCTTCTTGCCATTTTACTGAAGAAAGCAAGTATCTACCCCTTGACAGCTTCTCAAGGATTTAAGATGGACAGATAATCCAGAACAAGGTTTTTTTAGCTTAATTCCGCTATATGCTTATGCCAGGCATTATCAACGTCATGGGGAATCATACTAGGGATTTATCTACTTGCTCATTTATTTTCCCAACTTACTGTGAATCTCTTCAAAGCAAAGTTTACATGCAGCACTTTTTCTTGCAATTATTAGTGCTTAGTATGATGTGTAATATATTCAAATTAGATAATTATTTATATACACTCAATTTTTATTAAAAATACATCTTCATGATAAGAGAATAAATGATTCAAAATATCAATATACAACTGTGGAAAGTTAGGAAATTATACGAGTTACTAGACTAATGTGACCATTGGCCTTTAAAATATACAGAATTGAGTTTCATAAATATCCTAAAATTCTGCATTAAATGATAACAATTTTAGGTATGATGTCAAACGAAGCTTAAAAGTATAAGGGTAATATAAATTAAAATTATTTTATCTTATGTAGATCAAATTCTAGTTTTAATTTTGACCAAAAGAGAAAGTGGAAGCAATATTTGAGTAGGAAGCAAATATAATTCATGACTAAAATATAAAACCTATTATAAATCAAAGATGAACACTGGTGATTTGGCTTTGTATAATGTGATGAGTCTAAATAAATACAGATTCTGTTAATGCATCAAATTTGAAAATTACTTATGAGAAGTAATATATTCTAATAGAATTAGAAAACCTTTTCCTCAGTTGTGCTTATGATGCAGCAATCCACATTTAATGTTTTCTGTGAAAGATTTTGGAAAAATTGAATTCTAAAATTGACTAATAAATGCTATGCTGATTTAAAGCTCATAGAATTTCACTGAGGTGCGTATCAGAGAATGATGGATAACATATACAGAGACCAGTACAGTGAACAGTTTAGCAGTTTGGGTCTTTGGAAATAGTAGATGAACTGAAAATCACAAATCAGCGTTAGGCCAAACACTCACAGAAGATGCGAGACAGCATCACATGTGACTTAATCTGAGTTAAGTTAAATGCAAATGATAGATATCTTCTTCGTTATGTCTTTTTAACATGACTGTGGATCATTTTAATAATTTTCTATCTCTTGGGGATTTACAATTGGGGAAATCCATCACAGAATACTGATACAGAATTTGAATTTGAATTCATTCCTGTTTTAAGTTACCTAGAAATAGTTTATTGATACAGATCCTTCCATTAGGAAATAGTAGAGACATTTGCTGCATTATAAAAAATAGTTTGTTAAACCTACACATTCTCTATTGAAATTCAGAGATTATGCAAGAAACAGAGAACCTATACATGCACGTGAATACAAATCACCTGAATTAGTCAGCTGTCCTTTTCTTGAGATTCAATTTGCCCCAGGTTTTATTGATCTGTGATCAGCTGGCTCCAATGCAGACATCAGGGTGGAAGGGCGTGGTGGAGCAAAGCTACTTGGTTACCACCTGTCAAGACGCAAGAGCAAGAAGCACGCCAGAGAAAACAGGTAAAGGAACAGACAAGACCCAAGGCCACGCCTCCAGGCCGCTCCCAGACACACACAGAAGCTGTGCTGTGAATGCCTGGAGAGGATTTCAAAGCCAACCCCAGGAAACTCTACCTGTTAGATCTCAGCCTTTATCAACTAGCTACAGAAACATCTTAAACTACCCTGCTAAATAAAGACAACAGTCAACTCATAACACCACTGCCCAATTGTATTCAAAAGTCCAAGTCAGAGTTCTTTTCTTGGTGTTTGTTTTGCAAATCAAGGAAAACCCTTGGCTGTGAATCTCTTAAAAAATCAGAGGCGATTTATGTTATCCCAAGAAATAATGGCACTGAGTTATCAACCCCATTCCAAAAGGGAGACACTGGCAAAAATAAAAGAATTGGACTAAGGTTGAATCAAAATGAAGAAGGGTAAGTATTATGAAGTGCTGTGGCTCCGTTCTTGGCCGCTGGGGCCCTTGGTGGTAAATGTGTGCTCCAAACAGTCGCGGAGCCCTTCCTCTAACCCCTTGGCTGCTGCAGCCCATACACCCGCTTTCTCGTTTTGGCTCCACTCACAGCCTGCAACTTCCCTCAGCAGGCATTTTCCAATCCTACATCTCTGGTTTTCTGGAGTCTCCAGGGCACACTTGACTTCATTCCCACCAAGCCTTTTAAAGGGCTCCTTGCCTGGTTTCCCAGAGTTTCCCTTGAAATCTGTGGGGAAGCCACTCTTAACTCCACAACTCTTGTTTTTCTGCAAGCTGGTAAAGCCAGTCTCCCTAGCATAACAATAAAATCTCCCAGGAGCCTGGGCTGAGGCAGGCCCACTTGGATTGCGATCACAGCATTATCTGAGTGTGTGGATGGCTGAGCATAGAGGAATAAACCCCGGAGAACCAATTCCCAGGAGCCCCTTCTTAAGCAGGAGTTCCTGTCACACTCCTTTTAAAAGAAAGACTTATTTTTTTGCACCCTGCATTCTGCAGCAGGTCAGGTATTGCTTATCCTTGAGATTTCCTTTTTTGTTGTCCTTGGGGAAATCATTTTTAAGGGTGCTAAACTCTTTAGCAGCCACTTTGGTTTCAACTTTACACATGATTTCTTCAGGGCCAGAGTTTAACTTGCTCAAAATTTCTGCTCCACTCTTCCTCCCCAGTTCTCACTTTGAAGAAGGCCACAAGCAGCCAGCAGCATCCATGCCACTGCCTGAACGTTGGGAATCATGAAATTTCCTCTATCAGGCAATTAGTTTATTGCCTTCAATCCCATTTCCTGAAAGTCTCAGAACCTGAGCAAAATACAGACAATTTCTGCCCCAGTATAACACAGATGAACTCTAGTCCAAATGCCGATGAAAATTCCTGAGCCTGTGGTTGCTTTGTTTTGTTGTGTTGTGCTGTGCTTTTTACTACTCAGGAGAAGCTAACTGGTGACATGCCTCTTGCAAGGCAGGCTCTGTGCTGCTGAGCTACATCCCTGCCCTCTGAGCCTGTTTTAATGACTATCAGCATTCTGATCTTTTAAGCTCCAACCAAATCACCCCCAGGCTCTCTGCTCACCGGCCTTCTAACACTTCTCTAGCCTGCAACTCCACACTTTTCCAGGGGCTTCCTCAACCATTACCATTATCAAAGGCTTCTGAACCACAAAGGCAAATTCACTCACAACAGTGACCCCACTCCAGTAACAATTTCTTGCCTTATCTGGCTTTATTATCACTGAAACACCATGCCGAACACCCATATCTGTGTGTGTGCGCCTGTGTGTGTCTGTGTGTAACATGGTTCTGAGCTCATTTTGTAGCCCAGGCTCATCTGGAACTTGCAACAATCCTCCTGTCGCAGCTGGGATTACAGGGATGCGCCACCACGCCGGACCCAACATTCACATTTTAAAGGAGAGGAGGTTGAGTTTGCTCCTGGTTTCCATGCATGATCTGCTGGATCCACGGCAGAGACATGCTGGCTGAATTTCATGCTGGGGGAAAGGTGGTCAGCTCCTGGATGCTGGGAATCCCATAGGGGATGAGGACTGCCCGAGCAAAGGGATAAGAGACCAGAATTTATCTCAAGGCTCACGCCATGACCATTCCAGAAACACCTGAAAGTGTCTTTCTCCATGCCAAGCACAGATCCCAGCCACCTAAGTTGAAATTCCACCCTAACTACCACATGGCTCATTTATACACAGAAGACAAGTGTGAGAAACCACCCCAGTGACTCCCTTTGAATGCAGAACAAGTACTGTGACTTTGATTATTTGGAGACTCATTGCCTTAACTGATATGGAAAAAGCTGGCTAGGATATTTCCTTCTCTCTTCAATTGGCTCTAAGCGTTGCAAAGAAGGCTAGCCCAGGTGCTGGTATGTACTTTCTAAAGCCAACATACAATCCTGTTTTCTCACATAGTGTTCTCTGTACAGGATATGTATAGGATAAGAGCAAGTGAGATGTTAGAGCAAATAGCTCTGGGAATGTCAGCTGGGTATGAGCCTCAAGATAAAGAGTCTATGACTCCTCAGGGCAAGAGTTCACATATTAGAAACCAAGGCCACAGCCTCCCAAAACAATTCCATTGCTACTTTAATTGGATTATGTAAATTGATCTTCTGCATATCTTTAGCTCTGCAGTTTACAGGGATGCCAATCTTGCAGCTGGCCAGCCAGCTCAAGTTACTCACTTAATTCCCGCCATCCTCACTGTCACTCATCCCTGAGCCGCCCCCCTTCTTCACAAGATAATAAATTCTGGGAGAGGCCTAGGATCAGGGCCTTTGTCCTCATGTCCTCATGGGGATTGGATTTAGGACATCTTGGCAGCCCTTAACTTGGAATATGTCTTGCTGTCTTTATTCTCACCATGGGTTGCATTGGTGGTGGTGCATTGGAATTAACTTGCTGAGATTCCAATGACATCTCAATAGGATTACAAATATAACTTTATGGATTTTGAGGAAGACTAGAAAGAAAGAGTTACAACACTTGGATTACCAAACTCGATATTTGGGTTACAATAGACAAATATTTCTATGTGTCAGTAGATAGAAAGTCAACTATTTTTATGTATAACAATGTTCTTTTGGTGGACAAATAAGAATTATGCAGGTATGTTCTGTGCCATATTAGCGTCTTTCTCCTAAGAACCTATACCCTATCCATCTTTGTCCTTTCCAATGCACACACACAAGTTGTATCATTGTGTTGCTACAGGCTGCTCAGATGGTAAACAGGTCTTCAAATCAGGTCTTTGTAAAATGCAAGTCATAATAGTTATTTTCATATTGTTTACAAGAATAGTGATGGTACACTGTCTGTGAAACACCACACATTTTCTTTATCTGCAGGTTCTGAAAATGTGTTGTTTTGCTTAAAAACTGTGGGGATATAATTTATTATGCATTGAACATACTGACAGATCCTGACTAAGACAAATCAATGACAGGATGATTTCTTGTCTTCATTAATACATGCTTTTTATAGGCGCCATAGCTTGATTTCTGTCACTTCACAAAGCAAGCTCTTTCTCCATTTAGATTAGTTTCTTTTAAATTAAAATATTTGAATCCAGGCACCTGGTGAGAATACATAAAAGGGAAACTAATGCATTTTTCCTCTATTTTTAAATTGGACTGAAAAAAACGCTTATGTTAAACACAAATAAAATGCAAACCTGTAGTGTTTGCTCTGTGTGCTTGCAAACATTTTGTTATTTTGTTTACCGTGAGTCCTGTAACATGAGCAAATCAAACTGACAGGTGATCAATGTCAGATCTGGTGAGAAACTGCTTGTGCAAACAGCATACCAGATCAGACTCCAATTGGTCACTCAAACCCTGATGATCATGTCTACATAGTAAAAGGAACTTGCAATCAAAGCTTACTATAAAAGTCACCTTGATGTGAAAATACACTTAATATGAATTTCACTTTAGCCTGTGAAAGATAGTTTTTAAAATATCTAAAGTATATAATGAAGCACCTATTCATAATGACAAATATACTGTGAGCAGTGATTTTCTATCCATAACATTTTAGTTATTACAGATTGTTAATCACAACAGTTTTTAAACTAAGAAATAAGCAATATATTTTTATAAAACTGAGTTCACTAGTTAAAATATTTATATATGGTATCTTATTTTTTGTACCGGGATTCAAATTCTCAACCTCATGCTTGTAGGCAGGTACTGTTTCACTGAACTATATCCCGGCCTCTATTGGAATCTTCTTTGAGCTAATATAGATGACTTCAGGCTTTCCAAATTCAATGTGGATTATCTTAAAGATAGACACTATTTATTAGCTTCTAATTTTAGAAAGGGAAAAAACACAGAATAAACAGATGTTCTATATTCTAACATGGGGGAGGTTTAACTTTTTAAAATTTAAATGTTTTAAGTATTAAGTTCTATTGTTTTATTGTACAACATGCATGTTAATATAAATTGGAAAGTTTAATATCTTATTTACAAACATTTTCAAATAATCTTTGAATTATTTACCATTATGAAAATTTATGCTTTATTTTATGATGTGTAAGATTCATACAATATATTTACCAATGTTGTAACAAACTTCATGAATTCATGTATTTTCTAAGTACCTGAAAACTTGAGAAAAAGTTCAGTTTCTCAGTTCTCTTTATACCTTCCATTTTTCTAGTAATTTTTCATTTATAAAATAGGAATTGGTCTAATTATATAAGAAATAATAAGAAAATCAAGGCGATATTAAAAACATTACACAAAATGGATAAATGTGTAATTAGACCAATTGCAAAATGAATCAGTCAGATCAAAATGATGAAATTTTAAAATTTCCAATAAGTTAATAGCATATTTATATCATATTCAAAAGACAATGCAAAACTTTGAATCAGTTTGCATTCTAAATCAAACAAGACAATAAAAATAGACATTCAGATAAATACTGGCAACTTTCTCCTATTGCTAATAAGCCATATTTTAATACATACCTGAAAATTTGCCTGAAAGTGTTAAACAAGAACAAGGAGATTGGCCCTGGAGCCAAGGTCAGTAGTTTTGAATAATACAAAAGAACTTTTTATTTTCATTTCAATATTCACTAGTGCAGCAAAAGGAACCTTTGTTTTATAGGATTACTGAGATGGAAAGAGACCCATTAAGGCATCTTTTATACATTCTCCTGCCAAAACAGGATAGATCATTCTCTTCCAGTATAATTTGCATACATTGTAAAATCATTGCCTTACAAGACTTTTCCCAGCTGAAATCTGGAATTTCATGAATGGTTAAGACAAATATTTTAGATCAAATGCAATAGTAATATACTAAGCTTGCTGTTAATGTGCCAGTACTTAACACTATAAATATCAAATCAGCATGCATATATGTATTTGAATATTCGCAGAACATTGACTAGCCAAATTACTATTGTATAATTTATGTTGGATTTATATGCTTTCATACTTTACTATTTTTATAGAAAGATAGCTTTCTATAAAAATCGATAGGAACGACTTTTTTTGAAAGAGCCATATCAGCAGTGTGTAAACATCTTTATAAAATAGAAATTGTAGAAGTAGTCATATCCAGCTACATCTTTGCTAAGATAAGAAAGCAGGTCCAGAATAGAAGCAATGATTGACTGATTTTCAGGAGTTGCACCCAAAATCCCACCTCTGTTTCCCCTGAAAACACTCCTTTCACACCATGGAAAAAATTAAAATGTTGCATTGCACCTGGGACATGTTAAATTAGAATCTAACCAATGAAGTAGAACTTTTAGAATACTTAGGGTGTAACAACGGACTTGTGCGCAAACTGCATTTCTTACTCCCAGAGTTTTTCAGCAAAAAATTATTAATGTTATTAATCTTACGGTAATGTCATTTGTCATAATCTCACCAAACACAGTGACAAATACCAGGAGCTACCTCTTTTCTTCTGATTTTACAGCCTATACTTAATTTTGTCCTGAGGTGGATAACTTTGAAATTACACACATGACTCTCTCATTGAATATTCCTCAGTGGTCCCACATCACCTAAGGAACAAAACAGACTTATTTTTAGGACATAGACAACCTCTTCGCTTTTGTACATTTTATTCTACTGCTGACCAAGAGAAAGCTCCCTTGCAAAATTTAGATTTGGTACAAGTTATTGTTTCTACCCTCTCACATTTCTTCAGGTCTCTAGTGCCTGGGCTGAATTCTCTTTTACTGTGAAATTTTCAATAACTTTTTCACAGAGAGTAAGCACTTTCTTCTTACAGTCATTATACCAAATTTTATATTTCATTATTATAATTTTCCTCATGCACCCCTATTACTTGTGGAGATTATAAACACTTCTGGCGCAAGAAATATGTGTCTTCCTTTATATTCTCTATACAAAAACAGAACAAAATGCTGATAAATAAGAATGCCTAAAGGCTTTGCAACCTTTTTTCTCCTAACTCCCAAGAATCCATTGACTTACCTGTTTGTTACTTAACAATGTTTTTTAAATGTTCATCACTTCACATGTCAAATAGCCAGTCAGTGTTAAATTGGGACTTCAAATCAGGCAGGCAGAGTCCGTAATCTGCATTTTTTATTACCTCACAGTTAAAATGAACTCCTCTGTACTGTTGATTACACAAGGACAAACTCAGTCTAGAAACTATTTCCAGGAAAGGATAATTAAACTTGCTATGGAAAAGCAGTATTCATTTTAAAAATACCAGGAAAAGTCTCAACAAAAAACAAAAATATAAACTTTGTGTCACAATTTTAAGGAAATTGTGAAGAAGCAAATATCAGTATGGTGAAAATCTGTAAGTATTTACAAAATTTTACACAGAAATCTGCAAACTATGGTTTTTTTTTTACTCTGCCTAATTTTCAAACAATCATTTTTACTCATGAGTTAGAGCCCCACTCTTTGCACTAGTCTTAAATACTGTCTTCTTCATACTCTTTGGGCTCTTCCATATTGATCAGGTGACCGTAATTTTCAACCAGGACAATACTAAAAGTAATAAACTCTCCAACAATTAAAAGAAAATGGAGCTGTAGGGTAGTGCAAACCAGAACTGTCCAGGGAAACCTGAAATGGGTTGTTTCCTACTATGAGGACCGTGTTTTTCAAGATGCCGGTGCCATTTTTGTTCAGGCTATTTGGAATCTCCTCGATCTTATTTCATGGACTTGGAGTACCTTTGTTAAAATGAAAATTATCTTTCTGCAGTCAAATACAGCCAGGAAGTCAGTCACTATTTCACCTATTACCCTTTTCTGATTGTATCTGTTATCTTTGCACTTCAAAGCCTATAATTTTCTAAATTCTCATATATCGGCAACATGATCCACACTCATGATGTCTAGGTTTTAATATAAATGAGTCTTCTTTCAATAGAGCTTTATTTTTAAAATCATAATCTTACTAGAGAAGGCAACCTTCCAAACCCACTCATCCTCCGTTCTCTCCCGCAGGAGGGCTCACTTATTCCCCACCCTTTCCCACCACCCGTTCGTTCCTCTTTCTGGTTTCTCCCCACTCTCCTACCCCCCTTCTCAGATCCCCACTCCTCTGCAAAACGTTTACCCCGTGACCTACCACCTGGCCTTTGTTTTGCTCTTCAATGATTTGCATTTGTGGTTTCTCTTGTGTTGTTTGATACATGGTAGCAACTGGAGAAGTTTAGAAGTTTAGCCCAGAGACTCAGCAGGGAGCACGAACCTTACTATGTAGATATCCTCAATCCTGTGCAAGAGGAGGGCAAGGAGACTTTGCAATTGCTACATAGGTCCTGGGCGGCATCAGGAAAGGTGGCCCATGTACAATACAAAGGCGTAAAAGGGGCTTGCTTTGTGCCACCCCCCTCCACTTTTGCTCTGGCTGCTTTGCTGGTCGCTGCCTTGAAGGGTTTCCCTGGTTCTATACCACCCTGCCTTGGAGCAAGCTGATGATGGACTCCACAAACAGTGAGCTAAATAAACCTCTGCTTCATTTTGGGTGTTGGGTATTTTGTCCCAGCAACAAGAGAAAAGTAATCAACACATCATGCAAGAGAAACCACGTGAAATTGAACGTTTAACCTTCTGCGTATAATTTATTTCACTTAGCATTGTGATTTCAAGACCTTAAATGTATTATTTTTTTACTGCTGACAAATAGTCCATTGTGCATATGTACCACGTTTTCTTAACAGTGGATTTGTTTGTTGATGAGATTATAAGATGCTTCCAAGATCTAGCTATCGTAAGTTGTGCTGTTATAAATGTGGTTGTTCATACAGCACTGTAATATGACAGTTTTAACTTATTTGAGCGGATAGCTAAGAGAGGTATAGCTGGGACTTTCTATGTTAGTTCTTAGAATTTTCCTATTGATTTCTATAGTGATTGCACTAGTTTGCATTCTCATCAATAAAGTAGAAGGGATTATTTTTCTCCATCGTATTATCAGAATATATTTTTGCTATTTGTTTTTTGAGATAGGGGTTCATAGTACAGTTCAGGCTGTCCTTGAACTCATTATGTAGACCAGGCTGACCTTAAACTTAAGGCAGTACTTCCATTTCAGCCTCTCAATTGCTGGAAGACTAGGATGTGCCACCACACACAGTTAGCATTTCTCTTTTTATGTCCTTAATAATCAAGTTGGTTTCGAACTCACTGTACCCAGGCTGGCCCGGAAGTGACTGTGATCACCTGCCTCGGCCACTGAGAGGGTACTGATATCACAGGCATGTACCACCGTGCCTCCTTAATGGCAGGCTCTTATTAGAGAAAACGGAGGCTCAGTGGCTCTGATTTGCGTTTCCCTAATGACCAAAGAGATTGAACATTGTTGATGCTTTTAAGGCCATTTGTATTTCTTCTGGGAATTGTGTACTCATTTCAATGGACCATTTGTTATTTTGGCTTTTTAAAAATTTCTTAATGTATTCTAGATATTTCTCTGTACATAAAGAACCAGGCAGAGAACTATTTCCTCTTCCGTGTCTCTTTACTCTGTTGATTGTTCCCTTCGCTATGCAAAAGATTTGTAATTTGATACAACTCCATTTGTTGATTTTTGGTATTATTTCTTATACAAGTGGGCTTTTGTTCAGAATGACATTTCTCAGTACTACATCACTGAGAGTTTTGCCTATTTTTGCTTCCAGCAGATGTGATGCTTCTGTCCTTATATCTAGGTCTTCAGTCCAAGTTTATTTGACTTTAGTACTGCATGAGAGATTTGGGTCTAGACTGGTTCTCCCGCACACCGATAAAGATGCTCTCTTTACTCCAGGATTTGATGTTAGCCCCTTTATCAAAGATGAGACGGGTGGAAGCGCAAGGGACTGTAGCTGTTTGCTGTTGCATCGTGCTGTGCATCTATTTTTGTGCCAGTACTGTGCTGTGTTTACTGCTGGAACTTTGCCCCCTAACTTGACATACAAGGTAATAATATTGTTGCCGATGATGTTCAACATTGCTTTGGCTATTCTGGGTCTCCTCTGGTTTCAGACAAATTTGAAAATCTTTTTCTAGTTCCTGAAGAAAGCTATTGGTATTTTGATTGGTACTGAATTAAATCTGCCTATTGTTTTTGGTAATATGACAGTGTTGACAGTATTGATTATTGCTATCCAGGAGCAAGGAAAATCTTTTCATTTACTAAAGTCCTTTTCCATTTCTCTCTCTCTCTCTCTCTCTCTCTCTCTCTCTCTCTCTCTCTCTCTCTCTCTCTGTCTCTTTCTCTCTCTCTCTCTCTCTTTTTACCAGTGCAGTATCATCTTCCCACAGTCATGCACTGCAATATCTTTCTTGGTCAGGTTACTTTCTAGACATATATTTTTTTGATGCTATAATGACTGGAATTGTTTCTCTGATTTTTTTTTTTTTTCTTGTTGGGTTCATTGTGTACAAGAATCTTACTGAATGCTTTGGTATCCTGCCACTTTGCTGAATTTGTTTGTTAGCTCTAGGTATTTTCTGCTGGAGTTTGTTTTGGGTCTTCTATGCAAAAAATCATATCGTCTTTGAATAAGGAAAGTTTGACGTCTTTGCTCTCAGTCTAATCTCTCTTACTGTTTTCTTTTCCCTAAATACCCTGGCTAAAGTTGCAAGTTCTGTACTGAACAGGAGTGATGAGAATGGATATTCTTCTTTTATTTCTGAATTTCAGAGTAAATACTTTCTGTTTTTCCCCATTTAATGTGGTCAGTTTACCACAAATGGCTTCCATCATTTTGAGGAAAGGGTTTTCTGTACTTATTTCCAACACTGTTGTCATCATGAAGGAGAGTTTCTGTTTTCTTATGGCCCATGATGGAACTAAGAATCTATATGACAAATTTTGTACCATTTTTATGTGTCACATTTACTTATTAATATTTAATAGACATCTTAGGAGTCAAGACAATATAAAAGGAGGTAAGGGAAATATTATATAGTTTGGTTTTTATGAAAAATTCAAAGTTAAAATATAATGCTTACTTATGCATTGAAAATTAATCTAGAGAATATATATTTTAAGCAAAACATAATAGAAAGCATTGAAAGTTATCTTTTCATTTATTTTTTAAGTGTCACAGTTTATAGACTTAAAAATTTTTCAAATAAAAACATAACAATATTTCTCCATGTTTTTAAATGTTACAGATTTGGGGTGCAATAAATCCTAATTTTTCATTTCCTTTATAGATCATTATGATAAAAATCTTACAATGATTTATTTTCTAAATCATACTTTCTATATTTATCATCATATTATCTTCCACAATTGTAATATCACAAAGAATGCATTGTTTTACTTGATACTAGCAACAAGATTGAAATTATGTTTTTAAAAGAAACTAGGTACTCCTAATCAATATTATGATTTTTAAAAATTTTTTCTAAGTTCAATAATTTAGTTCTAATCTATTAGAAATAGATTTTATAAAAATAATGTGAAGTAAAATGCTGTTTTAATATTAAACACATATATACATACTAGAGTAAAATCAATGGAAAATAAGTTAGCTATTGTTCTACTTCTAAATTGAATTTTCATAAGTTATCTTCATAGTTCAGAAGATGGTTCCCAAAAACAAGTTTGTTTAATTACAGGGAAATGAAGTAGTGATTTATTATGAAATACTGAAAAGGTGTGGAATATTTTGACCTCTATATTTGTCTACATTATTCAGAATTTTTCATTGTGGTTCAGTTTAGCATATGCCATAGGTAGAGATGGAAATTTCCAAGTAGACTGTTGTGTTTATATCTTGAAATATTATCTCAAGTTTATCTTTTGCCATGCATACATATAACCTTGCAATTTCCTTAGTAATTTTTCAAAATGTGCTGTATTCTTTTTAAGTAGTCTCAATGCTGCTGCTTATAAATTATTCATTAGCAATTTTTATGTTTTTAAATATATCTACATTTAAATGTGAATATTCCTTGATTTCAAATATGTCCAAATAACAATACTCTGGTTCATGCATCTTTTATTAGTCACCTACAGTACTAACCTACTTATAAACTCATGACTGGTGAATAAATTATTCCTTTTCTTTCTATAGAATAATTTTAATTCTGAATACTTTACATTAAAAATAATACTTTTTGGACTCTATTAAAATCTATTTATAAAATTTATAGCTCCAATAAAAATACTTTCAATTATTCATGATATCACCAAGTCCCATGTATTTTTGCTTCACAATTGTTTCAAAAGAGAACCTCTTAACTTTTGCTAGTGTCAATGCTTTTTCTTGGTGTTTCATAATCTGTATCCTCTTGTGCTCTAAGTTCTACATATTTCTTCTAGTGTTTTTTGTTTGTTTTTACGTTTTTTGTACCAGGTATGGAACCCAGGGCCTTGTATTTGCTGAGCAAGTGCTATCCTGCTGAGAGACCTCCCCAGCCCACAGTGGTCTTTTAGACATAGACGCTAGACTGATGATAACTTGAGAAAACAACAACAGCAACACACTTTCTTACTTAAAAACATCACATCGTGTAAGACATAAGTCAAAATCTCATAAACTATGACTTTAAAACTTTATAATTTGGATTCTTCTAATTTTTTTCACAGTCACACTATTCTTAGCAACCTCGTGTGTGTGTCTGTCTGTCTGTCTGTCTGTCTGTCTGTGGAGGTGCACCTGTGTATGTGTGTCTCTGCATAGATGCGTAGATACGTCTGTGCAAGCACAAGCATGTATCCTTGCACACATGCAACCACATCATCGCGGTGACAGGGCCACGTAGTCTTCCTGACTACACACAATAAGGGAGCCGCTAAAATGCTACAGAAAAATAAAAATTGTTCCATATGTGATTATACCGATTGTTGACCATCATTGAATATTCCATTGAAGTCTTTTTTGGCACATGACTCACTTTCTCAAGGAGCAGAAGTAGATGTTACAATTAGGGAATCTCGCAGAATCGGGTGGGAAAGAACAGGGGCTCTGAGAGCTAAGTAAACAGCTCTCAGGGTGGTCTCCGGGCCTTCGGGACAGTGGATGACAGTGGGTATTCCTTACACCCGGGCTGCTGTTGTGAGAAGTCTGCTGCTCCGAAGGATGCTGTTTGCCCACACCTTCACTAAAGCAGTTCTGAAGCTGAGCTGAAGCTGAGGACGGACCTTCCTGTCAAGGCCCTGCCAGAAGTTTGGCTAAGATTCTAGTTTTAAATTGGGGTCCAGGAAGCACATTACCTCATCCACTGTCCTTCCCGAAGCAGAGTGCTCAAAATGGTCTATATAAAATTGAAATAAAATATTCACAGTGAGTTACTGACATTTCAGTATTAAAGCATCCATGTTACACATTTTGGTGTGCTTTTTAGACTGTGAATGGTTCTTTCTGAGAAAAAGAGAAGATATTTCATAGGTAAATATACTTAAACATACAGTCTCCTCTCGCACACATAGAAACACACATTCAGATGTAACTAGAATGAAAGGTTAAAAACACAATAAGAAAAGAATATTGAAGCAAGTATGCCAAAAAATTAATATTCTTGCAGTGGGCTTATTGAATGGAAGGGGAGCTGAACTCTATGGGATATAAATAGAAAACTACTTTTCTCCAGAGTCTGCCTTCAATTATGCTTTATTAAATTCCCTTTGCTCAATTCTAAGCATATCTAGTATTTTTCCAATCAATTTCAATTGAAAGAAAAATCTTATTACAGTAACTCTGTGATACATTTAGTTATTAAAATGTCTAGTTCTTCTAAACAAAACTGCAGGCTGCCGTCCTGCTTTGGATGTGTGATGTCTCCCAAGCTCTAGTGTGATGGGTTTGGTCCTCAGGCAGTGCTACTTTGGCAGGTGCTGGAGCTTTTAAAGGTGAAACTCCTTGGACACTTTACCAGGGAAGCATGCTCTGGAAGGCAGCCTTGGGGTACTGATCTCCTGCTGTCTCTCTTGTTTGCTTCCTGGCTGTCAAGAGGAGCAAGTGCTTTTTCTGCTATGTTTTCCCACCATGCTGTCCCATGCTGTTGCCTTAGGTGAAGCAACAGGACCAAAGAAGTCTGAAACTATGTTTAGGTCTAAGATCTAGGATTCTCCCAGGGGGCTCAGTGGGAAAGGCTGAGTTATCTGCTGATGTGCTTTAGGAAAATGGCTTCATCCTGAAGACTCTGACTTAATTCCTTCACGGGTTAATCCATTGATGAGCTCATGAAGGGGGTGGAGCCTAACACAGAAGGAGTGGGCCCTAAAAAAGAAGAGGTGGAGCCTGGCAAGTGGTGGGGCCTAGCATAGAAGGGGTGGAGCCTGACAGAAGGGGTGGAGCCTAACAGAAGGGGTGGGGCCTGACAGAAGGGGTGGGGCCTAACAGAAGGGTGGGGCCAAACAAGGAAACGCGGGCCTGACATAAAAGGGGTGGGGCCTAGCATAGAAGGGGTGGGCCTAACAAGAGGTGGAGCCTAACATAGAAGGGGTGTGGCCTAACATGGAAGAGGTGGGGCCTGATATAGAAGTGGCAGGGCCTAACAGAAGGGTGGGGCCTAGCATAGAAGGGGTGGAGCCTAACCAATGAAGCCTGGACTTTGAGTGGTACAGGCGGCTTGTCTGCATCTCTTCTTCCCAGGCTGTGCCCTGGCTTCCTTTTGCGTGCCTTGAGATCAACAGCGCAGCCCTCGCTCCTCAATGTGTTAATATTCTGCCTCAGCGCAGAAGCAACGGAGCTTAGTGACCGTGGTCAGAAACCTCTGAAACCATGCGAAGATAAAACCCTCCTTCTTCACCCATTTATGTCAGGTAATTTGTCTCAATGAGGAAAATGGTGGCTGACACACTTGAGCCCCCTCCCCCCAAAAACCTTTCTTTTTGTAAATTGATTATCACAGCTTCCAACACGGCATCCACCGTTTCTCTCTTCCTGGCACAGGTTTAGCCTTTGGTTCTAATCCCTGAGACCTGCAGGGGAGAAAGGCAGAGAGGTTAAAGAAAGGAAGATTGGGAGTTTTGGAATGGAAGTTGTCAAGCTATAACACAGCGTCCCCATGCTCCAAGGAAATCTTGGCCATCCTTTTGCTCATGAAAGATACAAAGATACTTTAACTGCTGATGCTCGCTTCTTTCCCTGCCATGGGGAAAGTGTCTAAAGAGACTCCTACCCTTCGCCTGCAAGAAAAAACAGTATCTAGGGGTATGTAGATCTCCAAGTTCCACTAAAAACACCAAGTGCTCAACGCGCACCACACTTCATCCCTGCTCAGAGCAGAGCCTGTAAAATGCTGTAGCTCAGAATGAATTAGGTTGGAAACCAAAGAGCCCTAACTGCAGGCATCTTCCACCTATATATGTCTGTCCTTTGAACATTTTTCCCAAGGTTGGCTTTGGGGGAGAGCACCCCTGCACCGTCTCCCACAGGAAATGCCTTGCCTTCTCTTAGCCTGTGAATTCCTTCAGCCCATCCAGAATTCTATTATGGTCTTACATAGCTTGGAGAGGTAAGGGTCACTTGACAGGATTTACTATGTTAAAGTAAATCCTGCCTGAATATGTCTTTCAGTACTCTTCAGAATAGAGTAGTACTTATCACCACTGCTTCCAAGCTCAATTTCCACCAAACCATTCCACGACTAAGTAAGCACAGGTCAGGGCCAAACAATCCTCTCTCTTTTTTACTGGCAAAGCCCTTTGCCATAATCCATGATCTGATGTTAGCTTTATAAGTACATGAAAATGTGATATACTACATAAGCACTGCTTTATTTAATTTGCCTGATTTCAACTATGTGTGTGCCTCTGTGTGTGTATGTCAGAGAGAGAAGAAGAGGAAGAGGAAGAGGAAGAAGAAGAAGAAGAAGAAGAAGAAGAAGAAGAAGAAGAAGAAGAAGAAGAAGAAGAAAAGAAGAAGAAGAAGAAAGCGAGAAAGAGAGAGAGAGGATAAATACAAACAGGTTAGCAATGCTGCTATTGAATATGCATACCAGACCCAGAGGGTTATGGAACAAACAAGGAATCTGTTTCTTGTGTACCATTTGATGGCTCCAGTTCATGCCCCTGATGGTGTGAACTTCCTTTATCACTGAATACACAACTAGTTTTAAAAAATACAGTATATAATTAAATATGGAGGGTAAATATAATCCATTATTTCATCTGATATTTTACTAAGATAAATGTAAATTATTTCAACATGGAGGTAAAAGTAGAACTGTACATTTTCAGAGGGCATTAAAATGAGGCAGGATCTTTAAATAGGCACCTTTTTCAGAAACTGATCAATATTTTGATTTTAGATTAGGTTTTCTTTAACATACTTGCTTTGTAACTAAACTGTGGTTAAGATATAATCATGCCATACAATCTTTGGGGGAAACAACTTGACAAACTGTACCAAGAGTGATAAAAATGCACCAAATATATTTTCAGAATGGATGTACTGTGACAAAAAGAGCTTTAGGATTTGTACCTCACCTAGGGTTAACTCAAGAATCTGATGGCCCCTAAGTATGGTCTGAGTATAGAATATTGCCTTCACTAATTCTGTCAAATAAACCTTTCTGAAATCTACACCTGAACATGGTACTCTTCTGCTTAAATTATACTTACAGGGTGCACTGGTATCTACAAGGAAATTGTTAATTTCTCACGATCACTTACACTGCCTTTACCGATACTATAATGGAGAATAATAACCTAGTTATTTCACCTATAAATAAGCACTTAGTCTAAAATAGGTGAATAATAAATTCCTTTAGTAGATCTGGAAGATCATTTATTAGATCTGGAAGTCTTTTGGTGGAGGCTATACTGTCTTCTATGTATAGGATCATGTCATCTGCAAAAAATTTGACTTCTTCCTTTCTTATTTGTATCCTTTTTAGTTTTTCTCTTATTTAATTGCTCTAGCTAAAATTCCAAGTCCTACATTGAACTGGAGTTTGAGAATGGATATCTTTATTTCATTCCTGATGTTACAGAAAATTCTTTCAATTTTTTACCAGGCAGTATGATACGGGTTATTAGTTTGTCATATGTAGCTTTTATTACTATGAGGTGTGATTTTCTTTCCTTTCTTAAGGATTTTTTTCCCACGAAAGAATGTTCAGCTACCAGGCTTGGCGGGCCACACTGTAATCCCCGCATGTGGGAGGCTCAGGCAGAAGATTTTATCTGTCTTTAGTCTATTCTTCAGTTCTTTCTTCTATAACTTTGCTCTTTCAGTCATTTTCCAGAGTTCTTGGGTATTTTATTTATAATTTATTTTTCATTGTTATCTGAATGTGATAATTCTCAAACCTGTCTTTGATCCCTAAATCCTGTGTAATGCTTGGTGAAGTTTGTTGGTGAGACTTTTTCTGAGGCTTTTCTTTAACTTGTTGAGTTTTATATTCACAATTTCTGACTGGATCTACTTTAGAATTTATATCTCTTTGGTGAATTTCTCTTTCATTCCCTATAGTGTCTTCCTCTATTCTCTGTTCCTATTTTTATCCTCTGAGACATCATTGATTATTTTCAAAATTAATTTGTGAGTTCTTTCATTGGCATTTCATCTGTTCAATATCTTTGACGTTAGTTGATGAAAAGTCGTGAACTTATGGGGAAGTCGTGTTGTCTTTTCTTTCATATATCTCTGTTTCTGTTTTGATATCTATGTCCTTCCTGAAGCGGACATCTCTCCCATTTCTCCTGTATGTGGCTCTTTTTAAATATCACCCTTATTTTAGAGCTCAGTCTCTAGTAACACTAAAAGAGGAGAAAACAAACCACAGTAACAAAGAAAACACACACACAAATAAACCCAAAATATGGAAATAAAAATTAACTAAGATGACCAGTGATAACACTAACAATAATAAAAAAACAAAACAGTAAGAATAATGTAGATCAAACCAGAAGATCAACAATTAGTAAAGACTGAGTCAGGGGCTGGGGATTTAGCTCAGTGGTCTAAGTGCTTGCCTATCCAGTGTGCGGTTGTAAATTCAATCTCTGGTACAAAAAAAAAAAAAAAAAAAAAAAAAAAAAAAAAAAAAAAAAAAAAAAAAAAAAAAAAAAAAAAAAAAAAAAAAAAAAAAAAAAAAAAAAAAAAAAAAAAAAAAAAAAAAAAAAAAAAAAAAAAAAAAAAAAAAAAAAAAAAAAAAAAAAAAAAAAAAAAAAAAAAAAAAAAAAAAAAAAAAAAAAAAAAAAAAAAAACACTGATAAACATGAAAAATTAGAAGTGGCAGGAAAAGTGAAAAGTGGAAGAAGAGTCAAGAATAAAAATAAGGGAAATGGAGAAGAAAAGAAGCACAAATGAGTGAACAGTTAATAAAATTTTGAAAGGAAAAAGAGAAACAAAAAATCAAAAATTTAATTTGTGCTAAAGTATTTTCATTCTTAAAGATTCCACCCCACACACACACCAGTATTCTAACATTAGAGTTCACAATGCATGGGGGAGAAATAGAAGTCACATCTGGGACCTTTTTATTTTCTTTCTGCTCCCACTTAATAGGGTTTTGCTGCATGACTGCTGAGCCTTGCCCTTCCTTTCTCACTGTCCCTGGCCGGTCACTAGCATATCGTCTGCACTAACGCTGCATTTGCTGAGGACTTTCTACTGTTCATTTGTTCCATTCTATGCACCTGGAGTAACTGCTAGCTCTAACTCGCCTTCCGGCACGTGGCTGGTTAGTATCCCACCGACTGCAGAATCCTTCTTGTCTGTGTGCACAAAAAATGTGTCAAAATTTTGACATACGCCTATCCATGAATGTGACTTCAAGTGGCAGAAGCAGTGTCTTTTAGTCTTTCAGTTTCCAGATGAAGTTCATTATTAAATATTTGATTGTATTTTGAATGGTAATTTTATATTAACTTCCTATTCAAATTGTTCTTGGTTATGTTAGCAAACATAAGTGATTTTGGATCCTGGAAATTGCCTGAATTCATATATTAATTCCAGTGGTGCTTTATGTAGAATCTATGGGGTTTTTCCACATACAAGATCATGTCCCTTGGGAACAGAAATAATTTGTTTTTTTCTTTCCATTCAGTGTATTTTATTTCTTTTTCTTCATTAATGGCTCATCTAGGATTTCTTTTTATTTTACAGAGGAAAAAAATAAAACCAATAATGAAACAGAGTTTCAAAGCAAGCTAGTCATATTCAGTAAAAATAATTAATACACTACATATTATTTTCTATGTAGTAGAGGATTTCTAGCACTCTATGAGTGGCATGCAAATTTTGTTATGATATTAGCATAAAATCTTTTTATATCATTGAGATCATGAAAATGAGGTAGATATATATTTTATTTCTATAGTAATTTTTTAAATTTTTTAAAATTTTATTTAAAGAGAAAAAAAAAAAAACAACCAGACAAAACAGAAAAATGGTAGCAACAATACAGAATTCCAAAGGAAAAAAAAAATAAAAGAACCAAAAACAAACTAACATAAGAACAAAAAAAAACCCAAAACAACAACAACCACAACAAAAACAAAAGCACTAAGAAATCACCACTTGATACGTTACATACTTTCATCACTGGAAATAGTTGTTCAAGTTACAAAGTTAAAGCATACAAAGTAGACATTCAAACAGTGAGACTGTTAACAGTCTGCTCAATGATCTAATAAAAACAGTAATATGGTCATCTATCTTACACACTTAAACATACGTGCAATTATATCCTTTAGAGCACTTTCTTTTCCTCTCTTTTTTACAGTAGCAATTATACATTTTGGAAAAATATGAATGCTTCACGAATTTGCGTGTCATCCTTGCGCAGGGGCTGTGCTAATCTTCTCTGTATCGTTCCGATTTTAGTATATGTGCTGCCAAAGGGAGCACTCTAGTAATTTTTATATTGAAGAAATTCCTTTTAATTCCCGGTTGGCTGGAATTTTTCAAAATGAAAATATGTATTGAGTTTTGTCAGATGATTTTCTGCATTCATTAAGGTGGTCATGTAATACTTAACCTGTTTTATTGTAAGGTGTTATATCACATGTATTAATATTTTTATGCTGTGCTATTTTTATATCCATGGGATAAATCTCAATTAACTATGTTATATATTATTATTCAATTTTATGCAATATTATTCAATATTATTCAATTTTGTTTCCTGATATTTTGTGGGATATTTTCTTTTCTATATTCATTGGATGTATTGATTTATAGGTTTCTTTCTTTGTAGTGCATTTGTTTCACTTTGATGTAAGAGTAAGGAAGCCTCATAAAAGGAGTTTACAAGTTAATCTTCAAAATTTTAGAAGACTTTTGAGAGAAATTTTAAATTATTTAAAAGTTTGGCAGACTTCTACAGGGTGGTCTCACTGTCCCGAGTTTTTCCTTGTGAGTGTGTTTAATTAAGTCACATATATCTATTTTCACATTTTCCACTTCCTTATGATTCCGATGTGGCAGATTTGGGCTGTTTAGTGGTTTCCTTTAGGTAAATTTGTGAGTGCATACATTTTATTGTAGCTTCTATGACTTTTTATTTCCACGGCATTCATTATAATTTCTCCTCTTTCATTTTTCATTTTATATATTTGAATTTTTCTATCTTAGGTAAGAATACAATTAAAATACTTTAAATAAATATTGGTTTTGTGATACTTTTTGTTGATTTTCTTTTCTTTATTTCATTGTCTTTCATCTATACTATTACCCTCCTTTGCTTAATTTTGGTCACAGTTCACTATTCTTTTTACATTTCCTTAAGGTTTAAATTTCATTTATTTTTTGAGATTTTCTGTAGTGCAAGGTAGGTATTTATTACTATGAGCTTCAGTTTCAGTAGTGCTTTTGGTACTATTTTGATTCATTGTGTATATTTCATCAATTGATTAAGAGCACATTGTTTGATTTTCACATATTTATGAATTTTCAAACTGATTTTCTGCTGTTGACTTCTATTTTCATTTAATTACATGCTTTTTAAAATAAGTTAAAATATTTTTAACACTGTTCTGTGTTTGCCAAATATGTATATTTTGCTAACTTTTTGTGTATTTATCCATATTTGTCAATTATTTTAACTTATTTAGAATGTAGTTGAGTTCCTCTTTTTAATTTTCTAAAGATACTAAATTTTTAACAACTGTGAAGTTGCTATTTCTCCCTTTAGATTTGTCAATTTTTGCATCATATATTGAGCACTCTTAAGTTTGAAGCATATATATCTGTAATTCACATATTTTCACTCTTTTATCATTTTATAATACACTTTCTTTTATCTTGTGATACATTTTGACTTAAAGTTTATTCTATCTGATATAATAATGGCCACTTTTATCTCTTTTGGTAACAATCTCTGTGTAATATCTTTTCCAAAGATTCATTTCAAGTTTTTGTGTATTTAAGTCTGATGTAAGTCTCTTTTGAAAATTAGATTGTTAGAATTTTTTTCCATTTCAACTACTTTCTTTGAGTGGGGGCATTTGTTTCATTTCAACAAGACCAATGTCACTGTTGAAATTATTTTCTTGCACTTTTATATCTTTTGCACCCTTCTTGTATTTCATTGAATTTTTATAGTGAGGAATTATTTTCTCATTTTATTTTATGTATCTCTCACAGATATTTTCTTTAAGGTCACCATGGGTTTTCCATAAACCTTAATCATTTATTTTCTTATTGGTAACAAGTTAGCTTCAATGCTATGTAAAAAAACCTATACATATACCTACACCTACACCTCTACTTGCACCTATACCTTTTACTTCTCCCACATACATTTTATGTCATTAAAATCATGTATTATATATTGAAACATATATCCATTACTATTTTACTATATTGTATTAATAATTTTATAGTTTTTTATTTTAAATTCTGCATCAAAATTAAAAGTGATTTAGGCACTGTATGTAGTATTATAGTTGTATTTATCACATATTTATTCTTATCAGCAAGGTTTGCACTTTTTGATACTGTTTAGATACTGTTTTGATACTGTTTAGACACTTTCAAATGCTGTCTTCTGACATTTATTCAGTTCACTTTTAAATAGTCTCCACAGGCTTTCTTATAAAATAGGTTTAGTGCCGGGGATTTAGCTCAGTGGCTTAAGCGCCTGCCTGGCAAGCGTAAGGTCGTGAGTTTGATCCCCGGTACCAAAAAAAAAAATGTTTAGTGACTGTGATTCTTCACCTTTTGTGAATATATTTATTCACCATTGATGGTCACAGGACAGTTTTATCAAATACAGTTTTCTTACGTGAAGCATTTTCTTTTTGTTTTTCTTTTAGCACTTTGAGCACACTATTCTTCATTCTGTCTTTCATGGTGTCTGCTGAGTAATTCCCCTACTCTTAGTGTGCAATCAGTTACCTATGACACTTTCAAAATTTCCTCATTGTCTTTCCAATCAGGAAGTTTTCGGCCACTATTATTTCCAACACGCTTCGGTTCACTTTCTTTTAATTTTCTCCTTCAAGAATTTATAGGAAGGCTGGGGATTTAGCTCAGCGGTATAAGCATGAGTTCGATCTCCAGTACCGCAAAAAAAAAAAAAAAAAAAAAACATTATATGAAGCAAAGATTCCCTTAGCAATATGTGATTAATCGTATAACCTTTATTTATGCTTCATATTTTGTTGTTTAACTTCTATTTGCTTTATTTCAAATGATCTCTCTTCAAGATGACTGACTCTTCGAATTAGTCTTTTTCCCATTTGCTGTAACAAACCACCTAATGCTAGAATTCTTACAAAGAAAATAGATTTATATAGCTCACAGTTTTAAAGGCTTAGAGTTCAAAGAGCTTTGCCCTCTGGCTGGGGCTCCCTTGGCCGCCTAATACCACAGCGTGTGGCATCCTGTTGGTGGGAGTATGCATGAGAAGGAGAGCTCACGTGGAAGGGTGGGAAGCCAGGGAAGCTCACGTGCAGGCTCCTTCTTCGTAATGTTCTCCTGAAACTAAACAAGACATAGGTCTGTGTCAACTCCGATTTCCTCAGACGACGTTCTACAGATTTAACTATTTCTCAGTAGCCGCCCTTTTACAATTTTCACCCCTCCTCCCAACCCTACAACTTCTTCCAACATACAAATCCCTGCAGAATGCACTCAAACCATGCACCATAGCACCCTCCACCCAAGTTTCTGCTTTATGTCTACCAGAGTGGATGGACACCTCTGGTGGATTTTCAAATTTGTTTTATTTTTCAACTGCAAAAGTTCAATTAGTTTATTTTCAATATTTTCTATGTCACTATTGATATTTTCACTCTGCTTATGCAGTATTTACCTGAGTTCAAGGAACATCCTTATCATAGCTATTTTCAGTTCCTAGTATAACCTACTTTTACTGTCTAGGGCTCCTTTGTGGATTTTTGTTTGTTGGTTGTTTTGCTTTATTTTGTTTTGGGTCCTTTGTTTGTGCCATGTACCGAACTGTGAAATTCACCTTCTCTTTATGTGTTCCATTACTTTGCATGTTGAAATACATGCATTCAGAAAAAAAGGAAAAAAAAAAACCAGCAATAAAGTCCTCTTCTAATCTGTATAGACAGGCTCCAAACAGGTAAAGTCTTTCAACAATCAACCTGGTCCTGGGACCTCTTTTATTCCAAGAGGAAAAAAAAAATTGCCTCTCTCGCATTCATTTTGTGATGCAGGCCCTTGTTCGCTTTGGTATCTTTCCTGTAATGCATGTTCTCAGATGTTACTGTAGGTTACCTATCTCCTGCTTCCTCTTATTTTCTTCCAGCTCCTAAAACACACCTGCTCTCTTTTGTCTCTGAGAGAAACAAGAAATAACCCATCACTATGGCAGGCCCACCAGTAGCTAGAATGCTGGACAGACCTTCTTATCATTTTTTAACGAAAAAAATAAAAATGAAAATAACAATAAAACAGAGTTTCAAAACAGGCCAGTAGGAGAGTAACAACAATTAATACATTGCATATTGTTATCTTCATAGTAGTAATTCAGAGTGCAAGATAATGGGCATGAGATATTGTCCAAAAAATATTAGCACAGACCTTTCTTTTCAATGGACTAAGAGAGACACAGTATAACTGTTTAACTGCAATATATATATATATATTTTTTTTCATTTTCCCTTTATGTCTTTCCCTTTTCCCCAACAGTTGCTCTCAGTTTATCTTTTCTTTTGAGTTTCTTTTCAGTTCACAATATCTATTGTACATTTTGGATCTTACTCATTCAGTTTCTTACACTAATGAGACAATTCAATGTTTACTCATGTGAGTCTGATATATTTCACTGATTTCTAATAATAAGTGCATCCCTTTACCTGTAAAAGTCTCAATTCATCCTTCTTTATGGATGAGTATACTTCATTGTACTGAAAAAGATCAAATCTTTTTTATCCATTCCTTGGTCAACAGGCATTTGGGTTCTTTCCCACATTTAGTTATTACCAATTGCGTTACTATAAACACAGATACACATACATTACTGTGGTATGATGTTTTTAATTCTTTGGGGAAGATGCCCAGGACAGAAATAATTTGGTCACATGAGAATTCCAACCCTAGTTTTTGAAGAAATTTCCACAAAGATTTCCATAATGGTTGTACCAGTCTATACCCTTACCAACAATGGAGAAGGGTTCTTTTCCCCTACAGTCCCCTCAGCATTTGTTATGAGTTGATTTCTTGATGACAGCCTTCTTTATGGAGTGAGATGGAATCTCACTGCTCTTTTAATTTGCATCTCTCAAATGACCAATGATGTTGAACATTTTTCATGTACTTAGTTTAGAATTTTATTTATTTATTTATTTATTTATTTTGGTACAGGGGATTGAACTCACGATCTCATGCTCACCAGGCAGATGCTTAACCACTGAGCTAAATCCCTGTCCATTTCTATGTACTTGTTTACTATTTCTATTTCTTCATCTGAGAAGTGTATACTCATCTCAGATGCCCATTTTTGGATTGGTGATTGAGAGGAGCCTTATTTTTTTCAATTCTTTATATGTTTTAGATGCAAATCATTTGTCTAAGAGACAACTGGCTATAAATTTTTTTCCTGTTCTGTGGGTTGTCTTTTCACTCTGTTGCTTATTTCTTTTGTTAAGCAAAAGATTTTTAATAAGGTGAGATTCCACTTGTTGATTCTTTGTAGTATGTCCCATGCAGTCTGGGTTTTGTTCATGAAATCTCTGCCTTCCCCTATGTCTTCAAGATTTTTACTTATTTTCTCTTCCAGTAGATTTAATATTTGTGTTTTAATATTTAGATCTTTGTCAATTCCATACTAGT
>PVJX010008136.1:34306-67277 GCA_004027295.1 Dolichotis patagonum
AATATCTCCGATTGTCTAGTTTTGAAATTTTTGTCTCTTACATTGCTTTCTTGTGATCTGCTTTGTTCTGTTTTGTTGTGTTTAATTTTACCCTTTTGATATAATTGCATGTATATTTGAGTGGGTAAGATGGATGACCATATTGCTGTTTTTGTCAGATCGTGGAGCAGAACTGTTAACAGTCTCACTGTTTGAATGTTTACTTTACATGTTTTAACTTTGTAATTTGAACAACTATTTCCAAGAAGTCAGTATGTAATTTGTCAAGTAATAATTTCTTAGGTTTTATTGTTGTTGTACTTTTCCTTTTTTCTTTGGAATACTGTATTGTCGCTACCCTTTATTCTGTTTTATTTTGTTTTGTTTTTTTTTTCTCTTTAAATAATAAAAAAAAAATTTAGATCTTTGATCCACTTTGACTTTATTTTACTGAATGATGACAGAGAAGGGTATAGTTTTAAACTTTGGCATGTGGAAGGCCATTTTTTCCAGCACCATTTATTAAAGAGGCTATCTTTCTTCCAGTAATCATGTTCGCTCCTTTGTCAAAGATAACGCAGCTGAGTGTGTTTGTGGTTGTGTCTGTATCTTGTATTGTGTTCTCCTAATCCTCAGGTCTGGTTTTTTGCAGATATCATTTTGATTTTATCACAGTAGCTGTGTGATATACTTTCAGGCAAGGGATTGTGATGCCCCTTGGCTTTCCCAGAATTGCTTTTGCTATCTCTTCTGTTTCCAAGTAAATTTTAGTAGTATTTTCTTTAGTGCTGTGAGGCATGCTAATGGTATTTTGATAAATAGTGCATTAAATATGTATAGCAATTTTGGGAAGATGGCTATTTTCACTATATTGGTTCTTCCTATCCATGAGCAGGATACATGTTTCAATTTTGTGATATCCTCGTTGATCTCCTTTTTAAGAGTAACGTAATTTTCAGTGTATAGATCTATTATTCCATTTATTAGATTAATTCCTTAGTATTTCACTTTGCTGGATGCTTGTAAAGAGATGTGGTTTTCCTAAATTCTCTCTCTGTGAGTTTGTTGCTTGTTCACAGGAATGTTACTGATTTTTGAGTGTTGACTTTGTATCCAGCTAAATTATTGAATTAGGGCATTAAATCTTTAATTATTTTGGTGAAGTTTTGGAGGTCTTTTATGCAGAGTATCATGTCACATGCAAATAATAATAATTTAACTTCTTTCTTTCCCATTCGTACTCCTTTTATTTGTTTCTCTTGTCTATCGCTCTGACTAATGCTCTGGACAGACTACTCTTGTATTTCCCTTTTTGGACATGCTGCTAAGTGGTACTGGCCTCTGTCGCTCTACTGTGGGTCCAATGTTGCTCCTTTATGTCTTCAATGATCTTCAGAGCCTTAAGTATGTGAGGTAGGTCCTAACTGGAACGCAACCCAGGCATAAATCCACACTGAGATGAATGATGCTCTGTGTGTGTGTGTGTGTGTGTGTGTGTGTGTGTGTGTTTGTGTGTGTACTAGGTCTTTGTACTAGATCTCAGTGACCCTTTTTTCTCACTGATTTCCAGTCAGGTCCATGTTTCTGTTAGCACTTAGTGTCCAAAATGACAGAAGTTAGTAAGTTTTTCTGAGCAAAGCATAGATTATCATGTATTCCTCTTTTTAAGTGCACGACCATATGATAAAAAATTTAGCTAACTCTTAGAATTTTAAAACTGAGATTAGAAGAGAAAAATGCTCTAATTCCCATAGACAATATCCTAAAAACATAACTCTTTGTTTTCATGTAAACGAAATTCAGAATAGAAAAATCTACAAATTTGATCATTCTGTTTCATAATCGACAGAAATGAGATTCATTTTAATTTAATGATAATACTACCATCTGGCACTTGCAATTTTGAAATTTCCACAGATGTCTCAGGATCTATGAGGCTGGGACAGGACAAAGAAAATAGATGCATAAAATTAGAATACATCATGGCATAGTCTCTTCAATCTTGAATATGCAAGTACTACAGTGAGGACATTCCCAAGGTATAATGAACAGAAAAAAAAATGATTTTTACCATTTGGAAAGATGTATTTCCCAAGGTTTAGTGCTTTCTTTGAGCTTCAAAAGATGAGTTGTTAAGTGTGTCTTGGTAAGAAATATGTACCATTTCATGTAATACATTTTCCTCTCTGTGGGATAACTGTAACTGAGGCCAAGAAAACCGGCAAGAGATGCACTTGCTTTATTTTTCTGTTTAATGAATAGTGTTTCTAAATGTCTAATGATGAAGAGATGATATTTTAGTGTTAGGGGTAATGTAAGCACTGGAAATGGCATTCATTTTGGTAAAGAAACAAAATTTGTTTCCAAGCAATGTGGTGCAACGCCTAGTGGGGAGTGACAGTGTAAAGTCCTCAACCCCCTGCTCCAAGTAAAGCGGAAGGCACAGCTATTTTATGCAAAAGGAGCCATAGGACATGTGCTGTGTGCCTCCGTGACTTACTCTTAAGTACACAATGTTCAGAGCATAATCAAAAATTACAATGTACAACTAGATTTGAATTATTGCAGTAGGAGTAATAATCCCCTCAGAACGCTCCCTCTCCCTTCTCACGCATCACCCCAGCACCCTTCCCGCACTTCCTCGCTGAGCACAGGTCTGGTGAGTGAGGTGGATGAGAACACAGGCGCCTGCCGTGCCCTCCACAGTGACATTAGCTGTATTTTCATCACATTTCACAGAGACACTCACTGAATACTTCTAGGATACCCTGGAGAACTGTGAGAACAATGGGGTGAGTGTGTCTGAAGTGAGGAGAGTTTTTTGAGTGATGACTGACAGCATGTCTTCCACTGTAATACTTTTAAATGTAAACATTCACTATCTAATTTGATCCCATCATGTGTTTTTCCTAGAAATACCCAGAAAGCAGAGAACAGTAGAGCAATGAAGGGCATCCAGTAAGAGACAAGGGGACAGACAGAAATGGGTTGCTGATGAAGGGAAACCAAGTTCTCTATCGCAAGAAGGTGTAAAGAGAGAGAGAGGAGAGAGGGTGCATGGTTCATCTTGCTCAGTTTGCTCTCATGTCTCAGATGGAGAAGTTAACTTTTTAAAATGACAGTGAGGCAGAGGAAGTAAAAGACGGATGTGATATGGTGACATGGTGACAGCTATACATATTTTGTTGGTGTTAGCTTTGTGCTAGGTTATCACCCACACAATCACAAGTATATGTTTTGAGTTTTCTTGTCATTTTGCACTGGAGAGATGGAGATGTTTCATTTTGCCCAGGTCATACAATTCCTACATGAAATGTACATAGATAAACTACATGTGCCCTACAGGTTGGGGTGGAGATAAATTTGTTCTGCTACACAGTTACTAAATAATTTTGGAAATGAGAGAAACACCAACTCGACTGGAAGAATGCAGTGTGGTCATCTTGCCATACTGAGGCTCATTTGATAGTAATGACCACGAAATTAATGGAACTATTGATATGCTGAACCTTGAAATTTCTGTTGTGAAAATCATAGCTGCTTCTATGAATGTTGGAGAAAGCTGCCAGGAAGTTTAAATAGGAGATCAGAGTGACCAGGGAGGGTCAGCTATTGCCATCCTGAAGGACAAATCAATCTCTGGCAATTGTTATTTTGTTTGCCTGATCCTAAACCGTAGCTAGTATTTCTGATCGGACATCCTATTCCAGATAGCACAATTGTACTCTTCTCTAATCCATTCTATCAGAGTCTGAATTCTTTAGGTTAACATTTATAAGCCCAAAAACATCCAACTCAATCATTTCTTTGGGTAAACTCTGTAGTCCTGGAAAACTGCATTAGCTGTAAGTGAAATTCCTTTTGGCACAATGGTAACAGCCACTTTGTTTGGGAATTCACCAGTGAGCTCACTTCTGTATTATTTCCAGACATAATTTCAGAGCAGTGACCTTAAGATCATTCATTTACCTTAAATTAGTTTAAAACTTTACTGTTTAAAATGAGAGCTTTCTTATCTTATGGAGCAACAATATGGGAAGGTATGAGCAATAAAGTAGATTAATATAACCTTAACCATTCATATAAATATCACACTCAAATTTTCTTATAACTCCCATTTATAAAACTGTTTTGATATGGAGTCAGCAGGCTGGGCACTGTAGTTGTGCACAACCAATTGGACATCTTTAGTTCCAAGTAGAAAGTCAGTTAGCAGTGGCTGTGACTGCCCACCCCTTTAGAGACAATAATGATTACTCAAAGGCTAAAAATAGCATAATGTACTGATTTACACTGTGACTTATTGGCTTCCTGCTAAACAAAGTAACTTGCTAATGGGCAGCTTTATTAAGAAACTGGTCAAAAATGGAGTAGTGTCTGTTTCCCAATGCCCTTGATGTTTAAGGTCTAAGAAGAGATCTTGAGAGGTAATCTTTACACCATACGAGACAAGACAGGGAGACAGTTATGTCTTAATAAAGCTATTGCAAGGAAGTGCCTTGAATTTAATACAGTTTCCGGTTTTTCCTAAGCTGTGACATGAAGTAGGAATGAGGACATTGGTCCCTGAAGAGAAGCAGGTGAGACCTGTTTGCAACGCTGTGGCCATGTGATCTCTCACAGCTCCTCTATCAGTGTGTTATGACAATTCATAAGGAAGGGACCCGGCTGTAAACCCATTGAGAAATAAACCGGACAGCTACATTTGCTCTGTCAGCCTCCATTTGCCAAGGCCTGGAAAAAACAGTAGGATTTTCTTAAGTTATTACATATTTAACATAATGAGATAGTACTTTTGAAAGAAAGCATTTAAATTATCACTTTAAATAAATGAATTTTAGGACAATGCTTAATAAATACACTAGTTACAATATACCATTTCAACTAGTCATTGATTACAATAGAGTTAATATTCTGAAAGACAACACCTAATTAAAAAACAAGACAAGAAGACAAAAACCTAAAATAGATGTTCTCTAGGTCAATACAGAATTGGGGTATGATGAGTTTGTGGAGGGGCTGAATTGAACATAATTGGTGATGAATTTTTGGATGTATTATTTACACTATCTAACTGGTTCCCTTTTGCTACTTCTGCCCACATGTACTGTTTTCAAGTTACTATTTTTACAAAACAAACATCAGCCAGTAAAGGGTAATCATCCACTCGCCCTCACTGACATTCATTATGGTTTTCAATATTTTTTCCAAATTTATTAAGAAGATCCTACTGGAACTTCAGCACCTTCAGTTCAGATCGTTTTTCATCAGAGGGTAACAAAAGAAATGTCACCTTTCATTCATATCCTGTTGTTCATTTAATCCATCTATATCATGTCACTACAATTTTGGAAACACAGTGTTGTTATAGGTACTATAAATACACCCTGGAAAAAGACAGCAGTATCTTCAGTAGCAAGGACCTTGCAACCAATAGAAGGGTGAGTGAATAGGTGATTTCAGAGGGCCATGGTACTGAGGCAGTGCAAGTGTGAGGTGACCGACAGAGACCAATGCAGGTCTTTACGGGAATGGACAGTCAGACTGCTTTGAGGTGGCATTGTGAGAAGGCTTCCTCGGGAAAGGTGTAACGGAGTTAAGATCTAGATTCCTAATCCAGAGCTTTCCAGGCAGAGGAAATGACAATTACAAAGTGTGTTTGCTGGGAATGGGCATAGATATGTTCCAGGAATTGAAATAAGGTTCTGGATCAATCCTAATGCATAAAGAAGTGAGTGTTTTGGGCACAGGTCAAAGCGTCAGCCAGGGACAGATCATACAGATTTTTGTAAATTATGGTGAGGAATTTAAGTGCCATGGAAGCATTTGAGACCTGTCAGCGGAATAGTCACTTAATCTCTTTTATGTTTTATAAAAAGCACTCTGGCTATCATGGGAAGAATGAAATACAGAGGAGCAGGAAGAACTGTAGAGAAAGAAATTAGGAGATACAGTAGTCCAAGAAGCAGAATCATTTTGTTTTTTCTTCCGTAAGTGATTTATGGTGCCAACTATCTTAACATTTTTATTTCTTTGTATTTTTGCAAGAGTAGCCTTAATCAATTCTCAATAAAATGAAACAAAAATAATAGGGTAAGAGTCTCCTTAATCTGATATTTCAGATGAAAACAGCAATGAGACACTGCTTATTATTTTCACATACAAGTTCTGTATTTGTTTCTTTCAGATGTTTACTTTCATTAGCTCGTGTGTGCAGTGCAGAATGATTCGATTCATTGAGGGGGTTGGTACCTGTACGTAGGTATCTTCCCTCTTTCAGCATCTCTTTCCCCTCCTCTTCTCTTCCTCACTGGGGTCTCCTTGGTAGATGGGGCTTCCTTTCATGGGTTCCTTCATCTGTCTCAGTAACAGTACATGCTTCTCACCATTTGATGACTTCCGTGGCTGCCTTTCTCTTCTCTCCTCACAACTTGGACATCACTCAAGACTCTTGTACTCGAGTCTTGCTGGTCACCACTGGGAAGTCACGGTCATCCAGATCCTTTGGTGGGACCCGGAAGAGTGTGGCCCTGGGGTTACACTGAGGGCAGTCAGGCTCTTTCTGGGACTCTTGAGGTCTAGCAACCTCAGTGCTTCCTGCAGTGTGATCCTTGTCCCAGCTCTTGAACTGTGTCACTGGTGACTCTTAGGTCAATATGGCCCCTCACATTCTGAAAGAGCCTGCAGCCCAGCTTTTCCCATATTTGGCCTAATAGATTTTTCCTTGGTTCTGTATTTTCGGTCTCCTCATTCTCCTCCCCCAGTTACAAGAATACTTAGGTTTTTTAGTTTTAGCACATTTAGTTTTCTGCAAGACTATTTTCAGATATTTTTCTGTATCTTTAAAATATTATATGTATTTTCAAAGCAAGATTAGGATTAAACACTAACTTGAGAGAACATGTGAACATCATCTTTATCCCAGCTTGTTTCTATGTCACTTGCACTGCATTTCTACAATGGTTTTTCTCCTCTTGTCTTTGAAACTAATTTTTTTTTTAAATTTAGGTAGAGAAGACAAATCTGATAGACTATTTTTACTGTTGTGTGAAATGTCAATAACTACAAAGCTGTGCAATCAAAAAGTCAGGAGAGACTGAAATGACCTAAGAAAGCAATCGCATCGTGCTAGACCAAGAACACAAGGAAGCCATGCTCAGGTTTTCCTGGGACTAAATTGCACACAATTCTGGGGAATTCAGGAATGCACAGAACAATCCTTCTAGTTCTATAAGAAAAAGCTTTTATGAAAATGCTCATAACACTTACTATGTGCGTTTGCACATATTCCTTTCCTTTGCTTTCCCAAGACAATGCTAGGAAATGCAGTGTGAGCTACAGCATATGTAGAGTTGCATTAGAGCTGAGAGCCGAGCATGGGGAGATGGAAATGTCACGGTCAGTGTGCACGCAGGGTAAGGAAAGACTGAAAAGTCCAGATTTCACATGTGATACACAGCATCACTTCACACAGAAATTCACTCAGTTACCTCTGGGGGGCGTTTTCAGTGCACCTCTGTCAGCCCTTACTAACCTCAAATGTACGGTATTTCTGAACGGGCTAAGTATCCAAGACATGTAGCAATCATCATTTATGCTCTTGAAACAGCTTATCATTACTTAACTAGATGATCATAATCCAGACATCTAAAAAAACTTTTTACATATAGTTTTAAGTTTACAGAAGAGTTGCAAGTGTATAAGAGTGCCCTTAACTCACATGTCTGGTTTCCCATGATGCATCTATCACAACTAATCAGCTGATACCAATGCATTATGGTTAACTAAAGTCCGTACGACACTAAGCTTCCCAGGTTCTTGCCAGCATCCTTCATCTGCTCTAGGGTCCCATCTGGACTCCCTTATTACATTTACTGCTCACTGCTCTGCAGAATCCTCTAGGCTACAGCAGTTTCTCAGATTTCGTGGGCTTTAACAAATCTGGGAAGTTTTCTTTGATTGACAGGTTTATAGAAACATCTTCCATCTGGGTTTGTCTGATGTTTTGCTCATGGTGACACAGAATAAGTGTTGGGAAAATAAAGACAGAAGTAAAGCACTGTCTCGTCACATCAAATCAAGCACATTACTATGAACACGTTATTATCATTGGTGATGTATACATGTATATATACATCCATAACATATGTATAATATATGTATCTGTCAATAATATTATGAAATATATACATATATCAAGCAATAATTTTTTATGATGATGCTAACCTTGATTATCTCTGTAAGGTTGTGTTTTCTGAGTATCTTGATCATATAGTTACTATTTTAATTATATTATTTGTGTGTGTGTGTGTGTGTGTGTGTGGTACTGGGCATTGAACTCAGGGCCTTGTGCATGTTAGGCACGCACTCTGCCACTGAGCTACGTACCTAGTCTTTACTTTGTTTTCATAGGATCATTTTTAGAAAAAAAATCACTGTGCATATTCCACATTTAAAAGAGCAATGTTAAATCTCCTTGATGGGGAAATATTTTCATAAAGTTGTTATACTTTTTATAAATTATTTTGAATTCTAACAATATGTTTTTAATATCTGAAGATTTTTTTCTAAATTCAGTGTAATTGATGTTACAGAAAATAGTGTATTTTAATAATTAAAATACATTGGCTTGCTGTGTTATCTTGCTATAAATATAAGAATAGTTTTAGGATTTTTCTCCCATTATTTACCAATCTTGGGCAAACATATTTTAATTCCAACATGTCCCTGTGTCCGGAATACGATCTTCTTAGGATTTCTTTTGAAAACAAACAATCGTGTTTATAAAGATAACCTTGGTGAGTAGACACCTGGCACTCTTTTGAATTTCTCAGTCATATGGTTCTAAGTCATTTCTTTTTGATAATCTCACTTTTGTCAGCTTATTCTCAGGAACAGCTTTCAATTTCTTTTTTTCTTTTATTGGTGTATCTTGACTCTGTTCAGTGAACAATAGAGTGAGAAATAAATGTAGGAGGCCTTTCCACGGACACTGAGTCACTACAGCGATGTCACTGACCTTTGACACCCAGCACTGTTAACTCAGAACCCTGAATGCTCTGATACAGTCTCTGTTATTCATCAATCTGGAGGAAAACTGAATTCAAACCGATAGTGATAGGTGAAAAACTAAGTCGTTACTTCAAGACCAGAAGTTTCCCCGAGAATAAAAATGACTTGTTATTAAGCCTTAAGAAAACCTCTGGTTTGTTTAAAAAGAATATTATCAAAACTAAAAGCTGTGTTTTTCTCTCAAAAAGAATTTCATATGCAAAGTCTCACTCATTTGAAGCTTTAGGATAGGCCAGTCGCTCAAGTGCAGATCTGTATGTGATGATTATGGAAAGTAAATAAATGACACGAGTACCGTGGGTTTCTAGGTGATTTTTAGCTGAAATGGGTTTCAGGCTCTTTTGTAGAGGAAAAATTTCTGAGACCCAATAACCAATGATGACAGTGAAGTAAGCGGTTTCCTTGCCAATTCATTACTCACATAGTATAACGGCATGCTAACAACAGAAGTAAATATAAATGGTTTTAATCATCCTGTGGCTTTTATCACAATAAAACTGATTTTTCTTGAGTGCGCGGGAGTATGAGATATTCATGATAACACAGATGGTAACTCTTGTCTGGTAGTAGCTACACTGACCTCTGATGTGAGAAAGGAAGATGCAGACATGCCTTTGCTGCTGGAGGAAAGCTGTGTGTGTTCCTGGGAGGGGCTGAAGAGGTAAGAGAAGGACCCCTGAGTCTGCAGAAGCATTACGCACACGACTGATTGGTTATTTCCAGAAGCCTGCTTAGAACAGGGCTAACGTGCTGGGGATTCACCATTTGTTAGCTAAAACAAAACTCTGACTCTGTTTGGCTCCCCCTGACACACAGAGCTGATCGTACACAGATCCTCAATAGGAAGGAGAGTCACCAGTGCACCTCGGCGCTGAGGTCTCTTACTTGTAAAATTTAAGCTCGATTTGCAAGTTGGGCCGGCCAGAGTCATTAGAAGTGCTGCAGATACAGCAGTGCTGGAGATCTGTACCACAAGCTCTCCAGTTTATTCTCCATGGCACTGGCACAGTGAGGGGGTCTGAACTCAGAGTGGGTATTGAAGATAGTGCTCGGTATTAATTCACATCTTTGAAATTCCCATGTTGCGTCATGTTACTGAATGGCATTGCCTTCTTCACACTGTAGCTGTGCTCATACCAAAGTGTTAGACACACCCTTGATTCCTCTGCTGCTGAGCTGGGTGTAATATGCAGCTAGCTGCACCCGCACTCCCCAGGCAGGGCTGTCGCTGGCCTCTGAATGAGTTAGGGCTCAGGAAGGCACAGGGAGGAAGAAAGGCTGGGAATGGAGAAGACGTGTGTCTCTCATCTCGCTTCTATGTCCCAATGTCCAGTATCTGGGAATCCCATGTGTCTCCCACTCTTTCGGAGTATGTTTACATAGTTACAATTGCTCTCTGGTAATACCCGCCCCTGACCTGGGCTAAACTTTCCTTCCTTTTATCTTCCTAACTAGTATTGGGTGTGACATTCCCCCTTTTGATGTTTTTGGTTTCTACATCATCAATTAAATCAAAATCTCACATTAAAGTCTTCTACCAGAGAATACTTCCTCGCTAGTAAATATGATTCTAAATATTTCTCCTAAGGACAGCCTCATGATTTACTTAACGAGGCTCATGCTAATGTATGTCCATCGAGCTCATTCCTGCCTCAAGGACCTACACAGCATCAGAGTTTTACTGCACAGTTAGGCAAAATTCAGTGTTGACCTCAGGGTGAAGTTCTCCTTTTTGCAGTAGCATCAAGCTCAGAACTCCCTCTTCTGAATTATTTAAGCTTATTAACTTTCTCTCCACTGAGCAAGCGCTATTTGTACATGTACCAATGACTCAGAAGTCTTGAAATTATATGCAAACAATTAAAGAAGACACAAATTATTGAAAAAAAAATAAACACAATCGCTTCAGCCCCAATTCTGTTATGCTACTCTCAAATAGTCTGTCTCTTTTTTTTTTCTAACAGCTTCTCCTTTCCCTCACTTGCCTCAAGAACATTTCCATGTTTTATCCAACTACCTCTCTGTCTCACTCATTCCCTTTACTTTTCTAAACAATTCAAATTTAATAGTCAATTGGATAATTACTTCTGCACCCATATCTTGATCATGGTTCACCAAAAAGAAAAAAAGAAAAGAAAAAAAGAAATATTTCATGCAATCTATACACACCAGTAAGCATTTTAGTTGCAAAAATCTCTTTCATTTTCCATGAATCAATCATTTTTCATTTTTCCTCAAATCATTACAGTTTCTCCTTAGTTTGAGTCACACATCTCTTATAGTCATTTTGTTTTGTGTTTTTCTTTTCTTTGTTAAATTCTATGTACATCAAGAGAATATAGCTTCTATTTTGCCTAATTCTGTCCAAGTGACACAGTATTGGAAGGAGTTAATGTAAAAATACAGTACAAGACCTTTCTCTCCTCTTCCCCAGAAGTTTTGAATTGAATGTATTAATCGTTCACTGTTGTGTAACAATTTAGCCTACTGAAACAGTGATACAAATAACAAACTTTACTTTCTCATGGCGTCTATGATTCAGAAATCTAGGTCCAGCTTAGCTAGTTCAACCACCTAAGGATCTTTTCAAAACTGCAGTCATTTCAAGAAAGATTTGCTTTACGCTCACACCACTGGACGGTATTTGAAGGGACGCGTGCAGTTCCTTATGCACTCTGGACAGAGGCACTGACACCCTTCAGTGCGTCGGTGCAGATTGTCTTTATGACATTTCTTGACAGTTGAGTCTTTCCAGAGTGTAGCTCACAGTGTAGAAGCTCACTGTTTCAGAGACAGACAGGGAAGAGAGACAAAGACACCACACAAAGAAACGGAAACTTGTAGTCTGTCATATACGGCTTTCAAAAGCAGTATTCCCTCAGTTTTGCCACACTCTCTGCATTAGGATTAAGTCGTTAGGTCGATCTCACACACAAGGGAGGGCAACCGGTAAATAGGAGGAGGCTCAAATCATTAGCACCATTAGAAGCTGCCCACCAGATGGCATTTTCGGAAACAGCGAAGTACAAAGTGCTTACCACAGCAGTGTACCAGAATTCGGTGCAGGAATCCAAGGCACTGGAAAGACCTCTGCTCTCACTTCGTAGAGATAAACTGAAAGATGTGGTTCCAAGTGAAGTTTTAGTTCACATTTGATTTATTTTTGCAGTTTGCATGTTATGTATACATATATATGTATAATTTTATAAAAAATAAATAGATGATATAAAGAAGCATTTTGTCTTTCTCTTATGCATTCTCATTAAAATAAAAAAGGAGGATGTTTGAATATAAAATAGTCACCATTTAAATTAAAATTATTACAATAAAAGACACATTGCTGTTAGTGTCTCTCTCTTCAATCACAGATATCTTTTGTTCTTACTGTTTTCTAAAGCAGTTCTGGAAGTCTTTTATTTAGCTGTGTGCGCGCGCGCGCGCGCGCGTGTGTGTGTGTGTGTGTGTGTCTTTTCCTGGCTGCCTCAGTTTTCTGAATAAATTAAGAAATGTTTATGGTAATTAAAAAAAAGAAATGTGGTGTGTCCTCATCTACCTCATTCACTGGATCTGGCGTAGCATAATAAGTTTTGGCTGTCCTACAAATCAAGATGATAATGAAAGGCAAACTTTTTGAATACATTCAGAACTTTGAGGTAGTCACAATAGCTCACTTAAAAACATTCACAAATGAGGACTTCTAGAACTGCTTCAGAAGGTGACAAGAATTATGGAAATAACGGTTTCAAACCAAGAGGTGTTACTTTGAGAGAAGCATATAGTAATGTGTCTTTTACTGTAATGAACTGTTTTAAATCTGAACATTCACCATAATTTTTTTTATCACATTGCATATTTCGTTTCCTCAAATGACGACTCCACGTGACACAGCACAACCCATGACCTTGATTGATGGTAAACGGTGGTTACAGACCTGCTACACAGCTGCAGGAGAAGCACAATACAGGAGACTTACATTTTGGTAACTTGTCCATGAAAAAAAATAAGTGGAGAGATTGAAGAGTATATTAGAAAGCAAAAATGAGATAGTAAATAAATTAAGACTTTCAAGTTTCTGGTTTATATCTTCTGTGATTGTTAAAGTTTGTGTTTAAATGTCTCTGCAAAGCCTCCTGTGGTCACAAGACCTTTCACAGGTGACTGAATCTAGAGTGTGTCACACAGGGATGAAGGACACATGGTCACTAAAGCAATCCATTGACCTGATTGGCATAGTTCTGGCTGGTATTAAGGATGTGAGTGCTACACAAGCCCTAGGGCAGGCAGCCTGCATACAATATAAGGGACAGAAAGAGCCCTGTTTCCTTACTTGTTGCTTTTGCTGTCTTCCGCAGCCATGTACCATCCTTCCAGGGAGTTAGCCTGTAATACACTGAAACTTACACAAACTGTGAGCTAAATAAAAATTTTCTCTTTTAACTTTGGATGACAGATATTTTGTCATAGCAATGATAGAAAAGTAATTGGGACAACCACTAATCAATTTATTTTTGAAAAAAAAAGATTTGGGGCTGGGGTGGATAAATGGATTATGTTTTTGAAAATTTAAATTTGAAATATTCCTTAGACATGCAAATTGAGATAGACAAAACCTGACATATAGATGCTAGACTCAGAAGCAGTAACTGGGAGAGAGGAGGTGGCCAAGATCACAAGGTAGATCAAGAAACGCTGCAGTACAATACTATTGCTGAAGAAAATTAAGTTCATTTCTACTAGAATCTAATCTTTGGTATAAGCTTGCATTTTGTGGCATTATGATTAAAAATAAGTTTTGTCCATTCTGTTCTTTAGAATTTACTTGTTTTTCTGGTTTAAAACAGTTCCTGTAGGTAAAAACATACAAGACCATTCCTTGAGAAATGATTTCTGATTTCTAAGCTGCAAAGAGTAGTTCTCTTTGACGTCATTTGCAATTACTAGTTTTATAAGGTCTCTAATTTCTCAATAGATTTTTGCTTGTACATTTTAACAGACAGGCTGGCATACTTTATTACATTAAAAAAGTTTTTACATTTGCAATTGCTTGGAACTTCGTTATCACACTGTCCAGCCTCTTTATTTTAGAAGAACTGAATTGAGTCCCACTTCAAAGCAGACTAACTCTCTGAAACAAACTAATGTGATAAAATAATCCTTCAAAGGGGTTAATGCATGATAAAGAAGTCCGTGACACTCCCACTTTGGTATTCTATTTGCATTGCAAAAGACCAACTTAAAGACATAGGATCTGAGAAACTAAAGCAATAATTAAGAGTGAGGAAGGATGTACAAATGGGAGAGGATAAATGGGACACTGCTAGAGTCTTCCTCTCTGTGCAACTTTAACCGTCACAGCGTTGGTCTCCCAGGAGAGAAACTTCTTCCTAAAATTTTCTACATCGAAACTGCATCGCACATTAGCCCAAATGCAAGAACAAAAAGACATGTTTGTTTATTCCATGTGTGTCAGTAACAGTGGTCAGAAAAATCTCGATTACCTGTCACATACATAACAATAAAGTCACATAAAGTGTTCTGAAATAATTATCCAAAAAATTTCAACTCACTCAGGATCTGTCACTACCTTTTATAGCTAAGTTCACTGTGGAATAAAATAAGTCTCTGTCTTGTATGCTATAAACACATCTGGCATGCTGAATGGTGTGGATCTCTTTAAGCTTAGATTTATTTTCCTAGTGAGGCAGAGCATTTATACTGAATTTAGTTCTAAATCCTTCAAGCATCAGAGATACCATTTCTGTGAGCAGGAAAAGCTGCATTTAGGTCCTTATTCAGCCTACAGATCTATAACAAAAGCCTCACTTTTTCTAGGTACAACATCACACAAAACATGCTGTCTTTCCTTCCTGCTTTAAGGGCTTTCATTCAGAGGTAAATTCAGATAAAACACTACCTTTCCTTCATTTCCAGAAACACAAAGCAAAATTTCAGATAAAACAATGAAAACATTCTTGCCCAATGAATTTGCTACCATGTGTTATTTAAGGCTAGGTTTAAAATGTTCTCGAGGTAATATTGCTTATTTAACAAATATTATACTCATTATTTATTTTAGAAGATTTTAAATGAGAGTTAATTAACATTTTAACTTTTTTGACATTCCCCATGGCTCTACTTAAAATGTGTTGGCTTATGCCATTGATATTGATAGGTGATTTCTAAAAAATAAAATTTAATTGTACATGTTTGTAGTGAATGATTACATTGATTGTGGTGAGTTTGTATGTGCATATGATACATCTCTATTATTTTTATCACCTTCTTTACCCTCAACCCCCACCATACCTCTATCTTGTGAAGTCCTTTTCATATATATCTGGTAGTGCCCCTGTTTGTAGCATACGGTGCAATGATTATGTTCCCTGTAAGGACTTGGAACACATTCCCAACGTACCACAATCCTCTCACCTTGCTAAATCTCATTTCCCCTGCACGCTCCCTTCTTCTGCCATCTCTTGGTTCCCTTCCCAGATGCTGAAGAGGTGACTTTTGACCTTTTCTCTCTGCCTTATTATGACAGTAGTGATTGGAATGAGACACCGTATTCATTATATCAAAGCTATTCACAACCATAATTAAGAACAATTCTTTCCTCTTGAATTTTTGAAACACCATGAAGAGAAAAACTAAATAGCTCTGATTAAGAGAAAGGTAAAATATAAAAAAAGAATGAGGTATTATTAAAATCAATTTAAATGGAATTCACTTTGCTCACAACAATTTATGAATCAAACTAATCTTGCCAAATATTATCAACACTTAGAGGTTCTGACATCTTAAGAAATCATTTCTATTTGTTCACAATTTAAGTGGATATTTGATGATACTGAGGATTGAAGAGAAGTCAAAAGATTAATTATATTCATTATAATAAAATGCTTTATGCTTTAGTTATTGTAAAAGTATGTTTGTGAGTGTGCACACACGTGTGTGTGTGTGTACACATATGTTCTGGTATTAGGGGCAGGTACATTTTCAGGAAATAACACAAGCTATGTATACAACTGGTTCACAGATTAAATTCATTTCTGGAAGAACATGCAACATAAAACAAATATCACTTGAAAGAATAATAGGAAATAGAAGAAAACTGCTGAGTCTTGCAAAAAATGCCTTTTTTTAATTTAAATTATTCATGAGTGTATTTTTGGGACACTAGATGTTTCCCATAATGCCAAGTCAGTTTATTTGGGCCAACCTCCCTACTAAAACCTTTGAAAAAGCTGTAGCAAATATAAGTTAGAAAGTGACTTTTTATAAGCCCTGCAGAATTTGGAGTGAAGGAAGCAATTGCAGGAAGTACTGGGAAAAGAGAAGCATTGTGGATTATAGAATTTTTAAAATATTTTCCATTCCATATCTGTGAAATAAGGTATATAAAACAAACCCAGACCCCAAGCAAAGGAAAGAAGGTGACAGAGACTGTCTTATGATAAACTGTGATCTAAATGAATGCACTGTCCATCAGGTGTGGTACTGCACCCCTTGTTATCCCAGCTCTCTGGAGGCTGAGGCAGGAGGACCAACATTTTCAAGGCCAACCAGGGCTGCATAGTGAATTCACGGCCAGGATGGACTATGTAGTGAGACCCTGACTCAAGCAAGCAGAAACAAAAACAAGAAAAATAAATCAAGTTCAAGATCAGCCTGTGCAGCAGAACAAGCACCAAGCCAACCTTGCCTACATAGTGAGACCCTGGCTCAAGAAATAAATTGAAAATTGAAAAATAATCCATCATTGAGTCAGAACTGTTCTGGAAAGGAATTAACTTTTTTGAGTATGATGGCCTATTTTTCTGGAGGGGAGGGTACTGGGAACTGAACTCATGACCCCATACTTGCCAGGAAAGTGCTTGCCACTGGGCTACATTCCCAGTTCTCATGGCCTGCTTTTAAAAGCATAAATCTTTCATGTAATGTGAGACATTCAAATTTTTTGGTGATGATTGATCACATTTAGAAGTTGATTCATTTTTAGTTAACTTTTTTGTATGTGATGAGAGTTAGGGGTCTAGTTTCATTCTCCTGTGTATGTATATACAATTTCCAAAGTACCATTTATTGAAGTGCAAATATGACTTCTTGACATCTTTGGAAAAAAAATGGTTAGCTATTAATATGTAGATTTATTTCTACAATTTCTGTTTTGTTCATTGGTTTATGTGTCTGTTTATATGCTACTACTGTTTTGATTAGCATGGCTTGAGAGTATGTTTTAAAGTCAATTATTACAATGTTTTCAGCTCCATTGATTTTGTTCAGGGTTGAAAGTTTGTTTTATTCATGATAGTTAAGATCATACAAAGTCAATTGAATGTCAATTGAGTCTACTCTATTTCAATAAATTTTTGAAAAATGTTAGAAATCACAATAGATTTCTGAAAAGGTTGAAATTCTGCCATTTTTGACAATATATGGAACTGGAGGTCATTGTCTTGAGTAAAATTAGGGAGCTACACATAGGTACTGGCTGTTCTTCCTCATTTGTGGAAGCTAAAAGAATTGATCATGTAGAAGCACAGATTACAATAGATGTTGCTACAGACTTTGAAGGTAAGGGGAGGAAGGACTAAGAGAAGGCACATAAAGCATCAAAGTGCATCACTAAGTAGTTCTCATATTCTGTAACAGAGCAGGTTAACTGTGGTCTAGAACAATTATTTAGGCATTACATGTATAATGAGAGTAGAAGACTTTGATAGTGCCTAGAAATGAAAATTATAAATATTTAAGGAGATGGAAATGCTAATTACCATTACATAACCATTACACATTGCATGTATATTTTGAATTTTCATAGAATAGTCAAATAAAACATGTGTCAATAAACATTTTTTAAAAAATGTTCAATGTGACTGAGGACACACAATGCTTCAGCTCGTTGACTGAAGTTAACACAGATCTTTGAGTTAATGCCTGCTTTGATCTCTGTCTCAAATTATTCTTGCAATTAATTATTAAAGCACAGTGCTTAGCAAAGGCAATGGCAGTACACAAAGTAAAAGCACACTCAAAGCATGAGCCCACATTACATATGAACTGCAGAACAAGCAGACCCAGAAATACTTCCCAATGTGTTGATCAAACAGAGGACAAAACAATCCTCATTTTACTGATTGTAGTGTTAGCAGGAAATATTTGCTGAATACCTAGTGAGCATTCAACACTCTTCTAGAACCTGCAGATTCAGTGGTGAATAAAGCAGACAAATCTGTTTTTCATAAAGAGTTTATGTTCTAGTGAATAAGACAATAGTGAGAATGTATTTATTGGCTGAGCAACTACTGAAAGTTTCCCATAGACAGCAATGTGCAAAGTTGTGTTTCCAGCTAGGCAAATTCAGAAGTTTTCCATGGCATTAGTCTGTCCTCTTGTCAATCCTAGAACAGAATGACCATTAGAATCCAACAAGTTGGATGGAAATTCCTAAGCTTCTTCATGAAATCAAAAGCAAAAGCTGAAACTTTCTACAGGTACAGTAAAACAAACAAATAAAAAATGGCATTGGAAAAGTAAAAGAAAAAATATGAAGAATTCAAACAAATTTTTAGAAAGCAACGAATGAGCATACAGCAATCTGGATATAGCAGAGCGAGGATGGCAGGATTCTTAAACAGAATAGTACAAAAAAACCAAAACAAAACAAAACAAACAAACAAAAAAACAACACCAGAATAATCTGCTCAAAAAACTACCAGTAGAGTTGTAGTTCATTCCAGGACAGAACCACTGTCACTGTGGTAGCTGAGTGGAGTTTCAGTTTGTCTCGTTTTGGGATCTGCCCCAGGGATTGTTGGAGCACACATCTAGATGTGTCTGGTAAATCACAGAATCAGGATCATCAGTGTGAGTCCAGTCCCTCATTGACTACTATCCAGCACTCTTCCCCTGTACTACATCCTGGACTTCACGAGCAAAGCAACTTGGGTCTGCTGGGCCTTTCCACCATGATGTCTCCACCTGGGAACCAGATGATCATGGGCTGATACCATGAGCCAATTAAACTTGCTCTTTAATTGTAGGCGTGGAATATTGTGTCTTTGTGACAAGAGAGTTGACTAATACAATCAGTAATCTAGATTAAGGCATTTATTATTTAACTAACACCTTTCACAGCTAGGGAAGACACTGGGCAATTAAAGATCAGTACCAGTGTGCTGGACATTGGAAAAATAAGTATTGTTCCCTTTAAAGTACTGACCCATATAAACAAATTGGAACTTGCCAGGGAATCTCCAGAGTCAGGCATGACAATTGGTCAGAATAGAACAGTAAAAAGGCGCTGGTGGAGAAGTCTGCATCAGAATTTTGCTTCTACTTGTAGGAAGCTGATTTCACTACTGTCTCATGGGGCCAGCAGGTGGACAGAAGAAAACTTTGACTGTAGAGTGGAGAGGATTATGGGTAATCCCAAATCTGTTTCTTTGAGAGCTTCTACTTGTGGTTCTTATGACATAATGTCACAACCACCAAACACATTCTTTGGTCTACTAAACTTCAAAGAATGGAGGGAACTATATGTGGCATACATGGAAGAATTCATTTCTAGCAAAGCCAAGTTTATATAGCAAAAACAAAACAAAAACACCATAAGTGTGGCAGAGAAAAACATGTAAATACAGGACAATAACATCAGATAAAAGACAGAATGATCAAAGATAACATGGCCATTAAAGTCTCAGAAGGAGAAAAAAGTATGAATGGGACAAATATTTGAAAAGATAGTTTGCTGAAAATTTTCTAGAAATGTCCAATGATAAGTATGCCCATGATGAAGGATCCTAAGAAATTTCAAGGAAAATAAATCTATAATAAGGAACATCATGATAAAATGGTAGCACACTGAAAATTCTTAAAAGTAGACTAAGGGAAATCACTAAGTTGCAAGGTGTCCTGTCAGGTACATTAATAAAAGACAGTAAAACTACATTTTCAACATGCTAAAAGAATACAATAACAACAATGAGTAACAATCACAACCAAACTCCCAGCCTTGAATTCGATATCATTTGAAAATATTACTCATAAATAACGATCAAGTAGAATAGCTTTCAATACCCTTGATCTTGCTTTTGATGGCACATGGGGACATAACATGTCATGATGAAATAAAAATTCCTAAAGAAAAATATCCACTCTTTTTATGGAGGAATCTTCTTAAACTTCCATCTGATGATAGCCTTGTAAGAACCATTCCTGTGGCAAGAGAAACTACACCTTCATGTGAAGCAATCCCCACCATTCTGCACTGTAAGAGCCTCAACCAGAAGAGAAACCAAAGCTTCCAGTGAAAAGCCATTGCTATGAAAAATACGAATGCAATGCAGCATACAATTTTTGAAGTGTCTAATTATGTACGAGATCTTTCATGAACCCCTTAGTTTACCATAGAAACTTGTTAACATGTACTTCTACTACAATATTGAGTTCCTACTACCAAAATACAATGGAATTGAAAACAATCACTATTCTATCAGTAGCATCATACCATTGTATTACTTGACCTTATGACTGTTGTTACTTTTAAAATGCTTACATGTCAATCACTATTATAATGTTTTGAAAAATTTTAAATTTATTTCCAAAGAAGCAACTTACCAAGAGTTTCTAAAAGTTATGCTTCTCATTTTGAAGTTTTAGTACTACTCACTTATTTCTTCCATCTGTTAAAAAGACAAAAATTGCAGAACTACAACTCAGGACTGGATTCCTTCTATTTTGGAGGGAGAGAATCACAGTTCTCCACAAGGGGTGTTAGTATAGCGAGATGATGGATGGTAAGAAGGAACTGGGTAAGACAAAACAGTTTTAACCCTGTCTCTTTCTATCTGTGTCTTGGTCTTCTCTTTCAGTTATACCTGGGGACTGAAGTCTGTTCTTCTGTTTCTCATTCATTTAGCAAATGAAACTGATCTCTAACAGCGAGCAAACCTGTGTGCCTGAGGCCAGGATGGGTGTCCTCAGGAGGGATGGGTCTGTGTTTTCCTAATCCTGCACATTCCTGGCTTTCAGTGGGAACACTTGCTGACTACCCAGAGCCTTTCATGTTTCCTTATTATCTACCTCAACGAATCCTAGGTGTCACTGTCTCTGGTTCACCTAATGGATACCAGCTCTGAAAATCACATTAGATCCTATAAAAATGTGCTAAAATATTTCAGTTTCTGCCGTCCCCACCCTGAGGCTTCCCATTAATGGTGTTACTTTGCCATCACACTCTTGAGTTCTGGGGAAAAGAGACAGATGCTATTAAATATAATCTCTCTACTGAAAATACCTGAAAAAGCTTTTGAGCCGATAAATATACACATTGAAGATACAAACTCTCTGAAATGACACATTAAGATTTCCCTGGGTAATACTCTTAATTTTTCTTTTGTACTGGAAAATTCTACCTGAAGCTTCCATTATTATAGTTCATCTCCTCTTCCTCTTTCTATTCATCCTTCTACTCACCATCAATTTTCAGTGTAGTAGTTTCTCAAATCAATGTTTACAGTATATTTTCTGATTTGTTTACTATCTATAGGTTGTCATGACCATATTCGACCTATTTTTGACAAGCAAGTGAATATTCTTCAGAGATAGTTTTGTATCTACTTATTCCAGTATACTGCCAACTTTCATTTTTATGATATTATGATTAAGGCAGGAGAATGTTCTGGAAGACCAGCAAGCAAGCCAGGGCATCTAGAGGACAGGAAATAAAGGAGGAAATATCAGGAAATGATGTCAGATAATCAGAGTTAAGAGGTTCTTGTGTCACTTCACCATTTGTAAGTTAAATTTGTAGCAAACTACTCATTCATTTTGTGACTAATAGCAAGTAATTTAAGTTTGATAAACCAAAGTTTATTCTTTTGTCAGTGTAGACAATAGCTATTTATTTCACTATCTTGTGAAGATTAAGTGAGAGAATGCATATTCAATTCCTTCCCTGTAGACTGTTTCACAAATCTGGGCACTTTCTATAACCAAAACAGATTCCTGCACTTATGGATCTTAAATTCAAATCAGGGAGATATAAAACAAATATATAAATAACAATGATGACTTAGTGTTATAGAAATTATGAGATAAGTAAGTGCTAAGGAGGATAATAAATGATAATAAGTGGACTAGCAGTATGTTTGACCAATAATTTAGATCTATCTGCTCTTCCAAGTTCTGCCTTAGTGAAGTCATCCTTAATAACTATGTCCAAAGCTATAAAACTATCAATTACTTTCCTCTTCTATCAGCAGCATTTTAGATTCCTTTTCCTTGCTTTATTTTTGTCACAGGTGTTTAGATACAATAGCAGCATTCGTGTATTGTAAAACATACTATCCACACATATGTGCTCTAGTTTCTGCCTAATGGCTCATTTATTTGATAGCGAATGGAGAAAGAAAATGAGAAGATTTTCTCATTTCTTCTCAGAGAAGATCCAGGCAAAGACTTTGAGGCAGGAAAATCCATGAAATGTTCTGAAAGAGCAGCGAGAGAGCCAGTGCAGCTAGACAACCGGGACTAACAGAGCGAATATCATGAACTGAGGTCAGGGAGATAGGATAGTGTTGGGGGTAGGGGAGAGATTGATTGCCAGGAACTTTCAGTTCTTAGTCAACAGCATGGCTGTTGCCTAAGGATAGAAGTCTTTGGAGTGCTGTGTGAGAGGAGGTGGCACTGCTTTCTGATTTGAACTGAATCATTCTGGGAGAAGCATGGAGGACAGGCCAGATGAGACCAGGGCCGAAGCAGTGAGCAGTCAGCAATTCTATAATAATTCAGGCCAACGATGAAGTCAGGAGATAGAGACAGGATTTGCGAGAATCGGCAAATTACATAAAACATTCAGTGTAGGATGAGCAAGCCAGAAATCTAGGGCTACTCTTACGGCTATTGACTTGATCCACTGGAAATTAAATTATTATAAATTAGAAGTGAGAATTCACACCCACATGTGCCACTACAAATGTTGTTGAATTTCCTTGTAGAGTTGCTAAGCACTAAGCTGAAAACATGATTGCACTTATGAGAGAGTGGCGATGAACCAACACACGGATGCAGTGGATGCTGACGAGACTTCATAAGGCTATTAGAATTGTAGCTGAGACACCAGAGTAACATGCTGAGCCCTACTGAGGGTCAGTGCTCAGTAATCCTGACAGAGCCGCTAACAGCCAGCACCCATGCCTTGTGTGACATGAGCAGCCTTGCTAACAACATCTGTAAACCACAGCAAATCCTTCACATTTGTTACTTTACTTATCTAGATTTTTTTTTGGGGGGGGGTACCGGGGATCGAACTCACGACCTTACGCTTGCCAGGCAGGCGCTTAAGCCACTGAGCTAAATCCCCAGCCCCCACACTTTACTTATCTAAAGTAGGTGTTCCGATGTCGAGTCTTACGTATAGTATGTTTGGAACAAAGAAAGAACAGGAAAGGAGCAAAGGAAAAGTGCCAAGCCAGCCGTGTATATTTCTTTTAAAAATAATTCCTGGAAGCGCTTTCCAGAGATTGCTGTGGTTTCCTAGAGAATTAGATGCAAAAGAGTAAAGAAACATGTTCCAGGTTTGTATGGTCTATGGCCAAGGACCACATGATTAGTGCTACATACTCTGGGACCCTGTAGTCTGTGTCCGAACTAGTAGACTCTGCCATTATAGCTGGAAATAGGAGTAAGTGATATGTAAGTGAATCGATGTGACTGTTTTAATAAACTACAAAGTCAAGCTGTGGTCCAATTTGGCCTGCGGGCTGAGTTTTGCTGACAGGAGTGGAATGGATGGGGGAAATAGCTGTTTTGCGGTACATGTTTCAGCTAGCAGATTGATGACTGTGAAGGCAGATTGAGGATCTCAGTAAGTTCAGTTTAAAAAGTACCAAATAATAGAAAATGCAGGTTCTCACTTAACTCTATCGCTTAATACCAGTGTAACCTTGAGCAAGTCACTTAACCTCTCCAGGCCGGGTTTTCTCACCTATACAACAGATAATAGAACCTTTCTATTTGTCTCTTAATGATTGGTTTGGAGAATTAAATGGAAGTAACGCACAATGACATGAAAACGCTTTGAAACCTCTGATGTTCACAAGTATGTAATACTTACAGGCTTGGCACAAAATTCATTCCAGCAAGTACCTAGAGCTTTCTCTTTTTCTCTACAATACCTTTTCATAAAATTACAAAACAAAATATAATGCACTGTGAGAAAGCAGAGTGTTACCTTTGTAGCCTCACCCTGCTGAGACAAGTATGGAGAGGAAAGTGAAGTCAGGTGTGAATTACTACAAGATCTAAGTGAGAGAAAAATAGATGGATAAAAATCAGAAAATATAAAACTTAGCCGGGAGAGTTCAGACAAAACCCGTCTCTAACAGTGTTATGATTACACCACAGTTTGGGTGAAATGAATTCATTATGTGACATCTGTAACCCAGGTGATCTTTCTCAGGGATTGTTTGCTACCACAAAGTTGTTTAATGAATTTCTATAGTGCATTATAACTTTCTGCATAACAGTTAGGTTCTTATTTTAATTGTACTTTTAAAATTATTGTCAACAGAACATGATCTCAGGCTTCCTTATTGTCCTAGATTTGTCTCCTTTACCTTGTATTCTCTGGAAACTTAGACCAAATATTTAATTTTTCTTCTCATTTTTTTCACCTATAGAATGTGCAGGTAGACAAGGTATCATAAAATATCTTTCATTTCTCCAATTCTGTGTTTGAATTGAAGAAACATATAATTTACCAAGTGGCATATATTATATTGTATTCCTATAATCATCAGACAGCATGATAAATAATTAGTGAATAATGTACATTTCTGACACTTTGCTCAGAATTCGTATTTCTTCTTCCCAAAATATGACAAAAACAGCAACACTGACCTTTCAGTGGAGTCTGCAGGTGGCGTTTTGTATGTCAATCTGCAGCATAAAATATAATTAGGAAAATGGAAGAATATGAGTATGAACATACAAATTTACACTGAGGATGATTTTCATACTAAGAAAAATTTTTAAAAGATTGCTTTGAATTTTGTCTATTATTTACATTGCTAAAAGTCATTAATTTGTCAGCTGGAAATCAAGGGTATTCAGCTGCTTCTCAGTGAATGAGCAGAGAAAATCTGGTGTTCTAAACATATCCACGTAAAGATGTAAGAATGAAGTACGTGTGCCCAGCATTCAACAGCATGGTGGGACTTGTCAGAGTCCCCTCGAGGCTGGATTGTGTCCCCTTTTTATTGATCGGTTCACTGAAGTTTCAGGACATGCTCAGCGCAGTTAGAAGTTATGTGCTGAGGCACAGAATCGAGTTTGACCTCAGCTCTGATACACAGCGCTTACACCAGCTAGGACCTGTTGCTTGCGGTAAACACTGTCACCAAGTTTCTTGCAATGTAAAACAGGAACCCAAGTTCCTATCAGTGTTAGTGTTCTCTGAACTCCAGGAGCTCTAGATAAGGGGATAGTAGCAATGGAAAGTGTGCTTGTGATTCCTGTCGTGTAGGGATCAGCAATGTTTCATTTCCCACATATTCAGCAATGAAGCAGACACAGGGTGACGATAATGAATATTCACATAGAAAAAGAACAGGAAATACGGAGACCGCTAGGCCAGTCAATACGAATTTTGAAATCCAGCTGTGCAGAAGTATTCAGTGCTTTTAAACTGGGTCTGGTGTGTATTCTTTGATTCTGTGTCTGAATTAGCAAATCATTTTTTTCTCCATACTGTATAGGTTTGATCTCAGAAAGATCTTTAAGTTTCCGTTATTTTCTTGACTACTTCTACAGAGGAAATCGATGCACTTCTCTTTTCTGCAGTTTGTGTAGTTTTTAAAACTTTGCTTCACTTTAGAACACTGGGCAAAGTGTGATATCTCTGAACAACCCAATGTTTCAATTCAGAGGAGGTCCAATCCCTGAAGGACTGAAGTTTTTATTTTTTTCCAGTAAGTTCTGCCTATCATACTTCTCGTCCCTTTAATGAAACACTTCTCCCTTTACACTTAAGTGCAGTGACCTGAGTGTGTCAGACTTTTGTGCATTATCCTTACAAATGCTACTTTTGCTCCGCTCTGTTCATTCACCCAAGTACCTGAGTACATGGTTCCACAGCACGCTGAATTATTGGAAAGTTTTCATAGTGAGTGACACAGCCACACGCTTGATTTCATCCTTATTGTGAACCTGAGCATCTATTGTGAACCTGACATTTGCTGGTGAATTATTTAGAATTTTATATCTGTTGTTATGTTTTCTTCTTTAAAACCTACAGTCGTTAAAATTCTGAACTTATCCGTTTCATTTTTACTTGAAAACTTGCCTTCCCTTTTCTAACCTCACCCCTTACTTAGACTTTCATTAAAATGCAAGCATTTCAAACTCACCTACTCTTTCTTTGGGTCAGTTTCTGCTTCTTTAGAGACCACAAATGACTTCCTTATCAAGAATTTCATGGCTGTAATGAAATTGCCATCTTGTACCATCCAATAAGAGAGGCTTTGCAGTTCACTACCAATCCCTAAATGATGTAAATTTAATAGGCAATGAATTTCACGGTTACAGTACTGTTTCATAGATTTTTGGTAAGAGCCATTAACAATAGGAAAAAAGGAAATAAAACACAAAATTAAAATACCTCAAGATTTTGGTAATTTTGACACTAAAAATTCCTTTTTCTTTTACATTTTATGACTGTTACCAGCCAACTGCAGTCTCTGTATTCATAGCTCAATAAAGAACATGAAACTGTGCCAGCACTTACATCATCAATATGGATCTATGATCATTTATCATTATCATTAATGTTGCTGCTCTTAATTCAAAATTTATGGATAGGGTTTGTTGTTGCCTATCTTTAGATTTGTTGCTTTATAAATTAATCATTCATCAATCTTATTTAATCTTGTAAGAACTGCCTGGTCTGGATCTAGTCTGGTCCTTACCTGGGTCCATCCATGGGTCCGCTCGGCCTTGGTTGGCTTTATACCAGGCAACTAATTTCTTTGTTCAGAGAAGCAGTGCTGGAAAGCAAGGAGCTCTTTTTCACAATAATTCAGGAACACAGAGAGGATTGAGTTTTGTGCATTCTTTTTAGCATTCCTTGTGTGGAATGTGAAGTCTTTTTTCATAGACAGGGAATATGTCTGAATTCCATCTTACATCACCTAGACTTCTGGACATTCTCGACTCTCGTGTGATATGGGGTTGCTAACTACACACATAGGAAGTAATACTGGCCACAAAGAGACTATGATCTTGGACTTAAAATTCAATTAACTACTAGGTAAATACACTTTCAACTCTCAACAGGATGGAAGGTCTGAGCCAGAAATAGATTATCCTAAAACACGTATTAACAATGTGATGTGGTGAAAAAGTGTAGGAAGATCAGAAAATCATTGTGAGATATTAGACTTCCCAAATCTCCCAGGCTTGGCCAGCCTTCTGTAAGGCTTTCGTCTTTTGCATCATGGTTTTAGGAAAGTACAAAATGAGCCAAGTGCGATTCCACATGTGGAAATCGTTAGATATTGCCGAGCAATCCACAGATATCAGTGATTTTATTATTATTGCTACCTGGAAGATGATTTTTGGAAGCCACTATTGAGACGTATGTAATGGAACAGACTAATATAATAATTTCAAAACACATTAAAAAAATACTCCTTTGGTCCTGGTGTAGCTCAGCAGTAAACTGTTTACTTAGCAAACATGAGGCCCTGGGTTCAATTTCTAGAGCTATCAAAAAATTCGATAAATGTAAAATACTTTTGGTTCTGACACGTGGTACACTTGTAAATAATTATTGTAATGTATAATTTTAGAAATAATTTTAAATCGACAATATTAGCCTATGTTTAAAACATAAATTATGCTAGTTTGCACAAAAATGAACAAAGGCACCACTTCTCTATTATCTCATTCTACTTCAAATGCAAAGAAAATTTACAGTTGCTTATTGAATATCTACTTTGGATTAGGAATCTTTGAGGAGATTTAGCAACATTGCATTTAATGTACAAGACAGTTACACATTTGGCCAATGATTAATCAAATGTAACATTCTAATCCCCAGGGGTGTATTTGGCACCCATATGTACTCTATCTTTCATTTTCCTTTCAAAAATATTTATTTGATGGCCTGTTTGTTTGCCAGACGCTATTCCGGAAACAGCCATGCTCTGTATTACACATTTGCAAGTATGAACTCATAAAATTATGTGTACAAAATACCCTACCAAAACCATCTGCTTAAAGATAAAAAAAATGGAAAAACTACCCAAATTGTTTGGTAACATTGTAATCTCTGAAACATGGGTATTAAATGTTGACTGGTTTTAATGGGGAAACATTCATTTTTATATATTGCTTTTAAAATCTAAGATGATTTTCTTTGCTATGTTAACTAAACATTTTTCTTTTAGTTAGTTCTGGTTAGTGACCGAGCTGTATCTTCTAGCAGTTTTCTGTGGAAAGAGAATATGGGGAAACACTCTCCAAGCTTTGGGGTGTTATCCATAGCGGCAAAAGGAAGATCAATCATACCATGTCCTGTGTCCAAGCTCAGCTTTTTATTTATTTTATTTCTTTTTTTTCCTCCAAATATTCTTAAATCAGAAGCAAAATTCCCCATTTACTTGTGCTGAAGGATTAATTTAGAGATTAGCATCAATTATCTCTCACTTGCAGGGACATGCATGAAAATGATTCCTGATTTACTCAAAGTATGAATAAGCCCCCAAATTTTTATAATACATGTGTGTGCCAAAGTACATTTTTCTCCAACACAATAATGCAAAACAGTCAGTGTCAATATTTGTTCTTTTTTCTTCCCCCAAAGCAATATGGTTCTACCACCACTACCTCAAAAATCTGTTAGGTCCTAATTAAGAAAAAATATAAGAAAAATATATAAAAATATCTTATATATATAAAAAATATAAAAATATCTTATATAAAAGTATCTTATATATAAAAATATAAGAAAAAATAAGAAAAATGCCACCATGCAAAAATGTATATAAAATATTTAAATGCATTTCAAAAGAATGCAGCTAATTGCACTTAAATGATAATAACATAAAATAATAATAGAAGATATTCCTAAGGAAGATTGGAGATAACAGCAAAAGTAATCTCAAAGCCTCCAATTGCAAAATTTAACAACAGCTGCTGCAATGCTAGCCTATTTATATTGTTGCCATAATAAAGCCCCACCAATGTGTTCAGTCGGAGTAGTAGGAAAGGAGAAGAAAAAGAAAGCCAAACAAAATCCAAACTTCTCATCTCCAGATGTTTTCTTTCTATTTCCAACTTGTAAGAAGAAAATATTAGACTAAATCCCTAAGAGGAGAGACCCAGAGTTAGCTGATTGAGACAGTACCCTGTCTCATCCTTTTCTGCATTTTAGCATCTCTGCTGCTCAAATAAACGTGTAAAGTCACTCAGTTAGTTGGATTGGTCGCTCCCTTCCTTAGGACTGGAGTTTTAGGAACTACTTACCTTGTAATATCCTCTCTGTAACTTGGAGCATTATTTGCTGTAAGGAGAGAAAAGTGACAGCGTAACAGACCGGCTTTATAAGTAACAGTGGACTCACTCGGTGAACTTCTCCTAAGTCCACGCAGCGATTCTCTGCAGGGGGTGACTTGGATCAGCAGAAATCATCCACGGAGACACCCTGAAAGAACAGTTACAAACAAAAATCGTGAACAGTAGCAGATTGTTTCATGTAAGACGTGCCCCATTAATTTCATATAATTTTAATTTGTGAATCATTAAACCTTTATCAATATATCTGTGCTAGAATTTTTTAAATAACAAATGATTTTATTTTGCTCTATTTAGTTCTGTATTCTGAATGTCATTAGTAAGATCAATTTTTAAAGTGCCTCATGAAGAAGGTAATAGCTTTACTCATAAAGCTTTGCGCTTTATTATCAGTCTTCAAAATCAACATGCATCACAGATAAAACTTTCTTTCTCTCCAAGTCAAAATTACCCTACAAAACATAGTTTTCCAGTATTCTTATGGTTAAACAATATCTGTAAAACCAAACACATTAAAGTTACAAAAAATACCTGGAACTGAAATAATATGTAAAAGGTTTATTTACATAAAATGCCCATATTCTAATGCTATAAATCATTTCTTGCAAGTGAATATGTTGTTTATAATTCTTTGTTTTAACCTATATGTATGTGATCAATATTTATTTTAGATAAATACAATAACACTAATTAATGAATAATAATTAGAATCAGTCATCACCTTAATTCTCTTTTGATTATTCTTTATTTTTAATAATATTTTATTAATATGCATTTGGAACACACAGTGCCTTACTCATCTGGAGGAATTGGTACATACACATTCTACACTTTAATTAAGTTTCTTTCAGTCTCGTCACCTCTCCACCTGCTGGTCTTCTCCCTTCCCATCTCCACAAAGATGAAGTCATTTCTTTTCCCTTGGTTCTATTAGAAAATTAAAGTTATATTTCTTAAAAGCAAATGATGCTTTATTAAAAAACCCAGACCCTTGGCAAAATTAGTCTTTAAATTGGGGTAATCTCTATGTTCGTGATTTGAAGCAAACAAGCATGTCTCAAATGGTTGCAAAATAAACAATCTTAAAGACTGCATAGTTTTCCATATTTGAGAAACCAAAATTATAAATAAAGAACAAAATACACTACAGAGAGTAAAAGAAGGGAGCTGGATCCTCCTTGAATGAAAGGGATCCAGAGACCGCTGGAGGGAGGTGCGGAGAAGCAGGAAAAGAATTAAGATGGTCAGATGTGTGTGCTAAGATGCAAAATAAGGCAAAAGTAATAAATTTCTGGAGAGTGAATAAACAAATGAGGTAAAAGAGAATGACTCACACGTAAGGATAAATCAGCAAAGACCATCACAGAGGGGTCTTTATATGACTGTTAGCACTAGGGAAAAGGATTTTCGGCAGACACTGTGGCGAACCTGAACAGGAAAATCCAGCGTTTCAAGTTGGGTGTTAGCCTTCTATTACACCGTGATGGAATTCCATGAAAATAGCTGTTTAAAATGAAAAGACAGTAAGTGCGTCTTTAGTCCTTGATGCTCTTATAGTAATATAATCTTGTTCTTTAACTCTTGGAACAATTTTATATCAAGAAATTCATGTAAAGTTAGTTTTATTCATATTACTTTGGGATATTCTTCTCTAAGTAAGTATATCAGAGAAGACTTTCAAGATGACTCATAGAGAGGAAGTCTCACAGAGACCAGTATCGCGGCCTGTCTGTTTGGGACCCGAACCTCTGGGACCCGCAGAGTGGCCCGGGCTGTTTGGATTGGGGATATTGTGGAGACTGGCATCTTGGCCAGGTCTTTTTGGGAATGGGAACCTTGCAGAAACCAGCATTTTGGCCTGACTCTTTGGGACCTGTAGGCCCACCCTTCACTCACAGGGAACTGCCTACAGACCTGCCTGGGACAAAGCACGGTGGCCTGGCCTGCCTGAGATTCCAAAGGCTCCGGGCTGACCACACCCAACATTCGCCTTACAACTTAGGGAGCCAGGAGCCCACAGAGGAGAGTTAGGACCCTGTGAGGAGGCCAAGAGCTTGTGGGGGAGCCACTGCACCTCCAGGAACTGAAGGTGTAAGAGGTAATTTGCCACACATGCAAAGAAAGCTTTGGAACACCACTCAAAGTAAGGAAATATAAAAAAAATGACAAAAGGAAAGACCAAAAGGCAGGCTCAAAGCCCTAGCCCTCCACAAGAAAGCTTAGAAGCTGTGTACATAGAAGAAAAAAGAAGCCATACACCTGAAATGTCTGAAATGATATCAAAAGAAATAAATATGCAAATAAGGAAAGCTATGGAGAACTTCAAATCAGAAATACTTTCCCAGGTAAAAGAAGAATTGATAAAAATAGTGAAAGAAATAGTGAATGCATCTATTGAAAACACAGCTAAAAAATTAGAGGAACAAAGCAAACAGATAGAATCCCTGAAAGAACAATGTAAGAAACAAACAGAATGCATAAAGCAGATTCAAAGAGATATACAGGAAATCAAAAATTCTATGGAAAGCTGTAAAAACCACCTCAATGAAAGTGAAGATAGAATTTCAGACCTTGAAGATAGGATTGCAGCCAGTGAGCAGGAAAGACAAGATCTTTTAAAAATAACAAAGAATCAGGAAATAACAATTCAACACCTGCAAGATGATGCAAAGAAAAATAACATAAGATGAATAGGGATAAATGAAAAAGAAGGGGACAGCCCAAATGATATCAAGAGGATATTTACAGAAGTAATAGCTGAAAACTTCGCAAACATGAGAAGAGAAACAGACATCTGGATAAGTGAAGCATATAGAACTCCAAACAGCCATAACCAAAATAAAACTACACCCAGACACATAATAATCACCATCTCAGAAATCCAACATAAGAATAAAATACTAAAAACTGTTAGAGAGAAAAGAGAGATCACCTATAAAGGAAAACCTATCAGAATCATGGCAGACTTCTCAACACAAACAATGAAATCAAGAAGAGCATGGAGTGAAGTCTTTCAGATCCTAAAGGAAAACCACTTCCAACCCAGACTAACATACCGTGCAAAACTGTCCTTCGAAATGGATGGAGAAATAAGATACTTCCATGACAAAGAACAGCTGAAGAACTTCATGAACGCCAAACCAGCCCTACAAAGAATACTGAAAGACATGCTAGATACACACGGGAGAAAACCACCAAGCAAGGCAGACAATTAAACAGAATGGAAAGCTAAAGACACAACAGCAGAAAGATAACATGTCAACAATAAACCAATATATAACAGTTACAACCATTAATGTAAATGGCCTCAACTCACCAATCAAAAGAAACAGACTGGCAGAAT